>RJVT01000139.1:140712-235712 GCA_018835575.1 Cotesia chilonis
AGAATTATTAACTAAATAAAAAAAAAATTAGTTAATTAAGCAAGATTTCAAAATTAAATTAAAAAAGACATTAAAAAAAGTACACTTTTACGCCTTCTACTAATGATCAAATCAAGATAAATCAATAGACAGTATAAATTATGTTGTTGGCAGTGGTATGAAGAAAACGATACTTTGAGACGGACTTTTAAAGTATCATACAGCGCATGTTAAAAGAAGTTCAATTAAGTGAACTGTTAAAATTAAAGACATTTAAGATTACACTTTAACGTAACCTACTAATGATCAGATCAAGATATTTGATAGACAGTATAAATTATGTTATTGACAATACTATAAAAAAGAAGAAGATACTTTGAAGTCGGACCTGAAAGTATCGTTACTACATGAACAGTAATTAGGACGACAATTGACCCTAAAGGCCATCCCTGAAACTTCCTCTCATTATGTACTGAAGCGCTCAGAATTACACATCACATTTTTGAGCTCTTCAAGCTCAAATTATAATTTTTGTCTAATTTTGAGCTTATCGAGCTCAAAACTCTAATAGCGGTTTAATAAAACACAAATTTTTGAATTTTCGAGCTGCAATAACTCTTGAATGAATGAACCGATTTTCATGTAGTTGGCAGCATTCGACACAATTTTCAAAGCCTCATAAAGAATCTTTGAGTATAAATTGATCGAACTAGTAATTTCAGAGTGATTCCGAAAAAAACTTTTTTCGGTTTTCTTTCGATAACGATAACTCACGAACGAATCAACCGATTTCGACCGAGTGGCGGCATTTGGCGTGGTTTTTTGATGTTAAGTACTGATCAGTTTTTGAAATCGATCAGTAGAGATGTTCAGAAATTAATTTTTAAAGAAACCACACAGCTTAGTAAAAGCTTAAAATTAAATTCATTACAGCATTATTCTACTATGCCATTTACTAATTAATTAATTAACTAATAATAACTAATAATCAAGTCAAGATATCTAAGAGATGTTAAAAATCATGTTGTAGGCAGTGCTATGAAAAAAAAGATACTTTGAGGACGGACCTCAAAGTATCATTAACTAAATGGAAAAAATTTTGTTAATTAAGTGAGATGTCGAAATTAAATACATTAAAGAATTACGATTTTCCGCCATTCACTAATAATCAAGTCAAGATATATAATAGACAGTATAATTATGTTGTTGATAGTACTATGAGAAAAAAATACTTTGAGGACGGACCTCAAGTATCATCAGAGAATAAAAAAAAAAATTGAGAAAACAGTTGACCCTGAAGGCCATCCCTACAACTTCCCGCTAATTCCATACTTAGGCGCTTAAAATTGCACTTATGACCTTTTTGAATTCTTCAAGCTTAAAAATACAGTTTATGTGTTATTTTGAGCCCTCCGAGCTCGAAGAGATAGCTTTCCTATGCTTTTGAGCTCTCCGAGTTCCAAAATTTTATCAAAGTTCCATAAAACATGATTTTTAAAATTTTTTAACTGCTATAACTTTTGAATGAATCAACCGATTTGCATGCGGTTAGCGGCAATCGATATAGTTTTTTAAGCTCTATGAATAGTTCTGAACAAAAAAATTGATGTGATAGAAAAATCCGGACATATTACAGAAAAAAAAAAACATGTTTTTCGGTTTTTTTCGACAACGATATCTCACTAACGCATCAACCAATTCTGACGCTTTTGGTGGCAATCGTTGCGGATTTTCAAGTTTAAAAGCTGCTCAGTTTTTGAAGTCAATCGGTTCAGCAAATTCGGAGATATTTAAAAAAATTGAAAAAAAAAAACAATTTTTTCTTTTACTTTTTTGCAATTTCTCGAAATCTACTGTTCCGAATCGGTTTCAACTTACAAGGAATCTAAGTTCGGCGAAGACTTTCGAATGAAACCAACTGCGATAAAATTGATCAAGCTATTCAGGAGTTATGAAAGGTTTACACACACACACACACACACACACACACACACACACACACACACACACAGACGTACGGACATCGTCGTAAAAATAGTTAAAGAAGCTTCTTAGAGCTTCAAAACGTCGAGATCTGTTGAAAACTCGATTTTTGTAAAACGGGGTGAAAACAATAATTCCCCGATTTTTCGAAAATCTTCGATTTTCTTAGCGGGAAATTAAAAATTCATTTAATTGAGTTAGATGTCAAAATTGAATACATTAAAGAATTACACTTTTACGGTATTTACTAATAATGAAGTCAAGATATTCCCTGGACAGTATAAGTAATATTCAATGGACAGTATAAGTCATAATGTTAGCAGTACTATGAAGAAGAAAATACTTTAAGGACGGACCTCGAAGTATCATTCAATAAATGTAAAAATTAGGACGACAGTTGACCTTAAAGGCCATCCCTGCAACTTCCCGCTCTTTTTGTACTTAAACGCTCAAAATTACAAATTACGTTTTTGAGTTTTTCAAGCTCAAAAATATGATTCTTGTGTCATTTCGAACTCTTCGAGCTCGAAACTCTAATAGCAATTTAATAGAACACAATTTTTTGAATTTTGAAATCACAATCTTTTTGAATAAAAACCGATTTTCACCCGATTGACGGCATTCAACGCAGATTCAACCGAATGATTTGATACGATAAAAAGTTACTAAAAATTAAAATATTATATATCCTTCGAAATCACATAAATTCATTTGAATGATTTGTTTCTTGCATGTAGACCAAGCAACATCATTTTGTTTAAACATAGCTATATCGAACATATCGACTATTGTACTGAGATAGATATTCTATAAATTTTCCTGGAATTTAATGAATAATGAAAATTTAATAATAATCCATCAATTAATATTCTCTCGTAATTTGATGATGCATTCGGTATGGATCTGAGATTTAACATCATTCGATTAACAGAAAATAAAACCTGTACTGTGTCAATCTCGAAAACGAAGTCCGCGAAAACCCCTAATGACTAGAAGATTCATTGCGGACAGTCCGCATAAGCCCCTTATAAAGTATGAAAAATCATATAAAAAGTCTTCAAAAACCCCATACTATATATACAATCGTTGTAAATAGTCCGCTAAAGTCACGTATATATGAAATATTTAGTGCGGACGGTCTGCCCACTAGATGTATATCTTATACACTTTTCTCCGAAAGTCCGCAATAGTCACGTACAAGCAAGAACCTCAATGCGGACGGTCTGCGAAAACGACATTATTATCCGGACTTACAGCGGACTGTCCGCATTGACGACAAAAGTCCGCGATAGTCACAAGTTGTGACGATAAAGGTCTGCGAAAACCCCATACGATAAACAATATATATATATATATATATATATATATATATATATATATATATATATGTCTACGAAAATATATAGAGTGGATATGTGTATATGTATGCTACTGTTTGAGGGACGCTTGACCGAAGCACAACCAGACATATAAGATCGCTTTCTATTGGTTGAAGCTTTTTCACCCGGCACGTGCCGAGACCTCTTTTCATCTCAGTCGTCATTGACAAGTTGATTTTCGTGACAAGTGCATCGAGGTGACAAGTAGCAAACATAAAAATAATTTATTAAGATGACTTATGCATTGGTGGGATTTCCGACGAAATCAAAAGACAGATTTGCAATAATTGAAAGCAATATTATTGAAAATTTCGATGAATATAATCCGAATGAATTAGAGAAAAGTAAAGTTTTTTTCTAT
The DNA here is from genome assembly GCA_018835575.1 of Cotesia chilonis. Lineage (NCBI taxonomy): Eukaryota > Metazoa > Arthropoda > Insecta > Hymenoptera > Braconidae > Cotesia > Cotesia chilonis. Next base: position 144,415 of record RJVT01000139.1, read on the forward strand.
TGGGATAATGATAAAAAAATGAAATGCGTGATATTAAAAGTAGCAGGTGAGTGAATACGATAAATTTATGAAAATGTAATTATTGTTATTGTTTCATTAATGTCATTGTTGTACATACTTTGTTTTAGTTATTAATTTATTGATTTACATGAAAAATATGTGGTAAATTTTAGCTTTTTAACTTGTTGTGAAAAAATTAAATGTCATGGTTATTTTCTCTATTAAATAATTAAAGTTATCAGGTATGAACGCGCTTATGATGCAACATGCTCAGTCATTAACACGCTTTTATTTTTCAATATATCTTTTTACATACATTATACAGTATACTGAACATTAAGAACATGTGACGCAAAATTTGTGTAGTGTACAAATATGCCAATAAATTTTTTTGACTTACTATACTATTCTGTAATATATTAAATTCAAAATATAGTAATTAAGTGTAAGCCATTAATGAGATACCTATGAATTTTATTAAATATCAAACTTTTAATTTATTCACTGGAGTAGGTACTCAGAATTTATATGTGACATTCCATGCCAAACCGATCACTTTTGACCCCGACCCCTTTCGAATTTTTCAAAAATTTTCTATCGTTTTCTACCTTATTGACACCATTTTTCGGAATTTTTTCAAATTTTTTTACCCAATCAAAAAAAAAATTATAAATTAAAAAAAAATGCCTTTTTTTTTTTTTCTAATAGCTATAACTTTTTTAAAAATTAACTTATTAGGAAGTTTTTTTCTTTAATATATGTGTTATTAAATTTACTTTTTAGAAAAAAATACGGATTTATCTTCAACTTTTTTTTTTTTTTTCATTTTCTTTGTTTTTGCATGTAGTTATTGAAAAAAAAATACTAAAAAATTATTCATAGCTTTTTTCTATTTTTATCAAACTTTATTAAAAAAGAATCAAATTTTTCCGATAATTGTCACTTTTAATTTTTGTTTTTATTCCTTTTTTTCAAATTCTGAAGGTATCTAAATAAGCTAAAAAATTTTCAGACTGTTATTTTGGAAAATCAACATATGTCAAAAAAAATTTTTTTTCAATTGAAAAAAAAAATATATAAAGAAAAAAAAGGAATTTGCAGTAAATACTAGTTGATTATAAAAAAAAAAAAAAAAAAAAAAATATGACAATCATCTCGAAATTTTCGTTTTTTTCCGAAAATTTCAAAAAAAAAATCAATGAAGACGAATCCGTATTTTTCAATATTATTTTTTTCTAGAAAGTAAATTTAATAACATATATTTGAAAAAATAAAAAAAAAAAAAAACATTCCAATAAGTCAATTTTTGAAAAAGTTATGGCTATTTAAAAAAAAATCATTTTCTTTTAAATTCATAATTTTTTTTGGTTGGGTAAAAAATTTCTGAAAAATGTTTTCGATAGGGTAGAATAAAATTGAACAGTTTTAGAAAAATTGAAAGTGATCCAGCCCCAAATTCATTGTGCATAATTAGAAGTAAAGAAGAATTGTTATTAATTATAATGTATCAATTTGTTTTATGAAAATTAATTCATGTCATTGGATAATTATTTTAAATATTAAATTATGGAGGTTAACACGATTAATTATTTCAACTGACAAAATTTCTAGATACAATTGAGGAGTTGAAGTATTCTAGTAAAAGACCTCGTATGCCTAAGATATTAAATCCTTCGTCTTACGAATCTTCAGATGAAGATGATTCACAATATCTTATCGCCCAAGCTAAACGTTCTCGAAAAGTAATTATAAAAAATTTTAATATTAAAAGTAAAAACATATATTCAATAATGCATGAAAAATTATTTTGTTTTTGTTATCAATTTCAGAATAATCGCAAGAGTAAAATGGATGTGAAGAAACAAAGAACAAATGAAATTCTAAAGGCTTATGAAACTGTCAAAGATGATAATAACCTGGTAAATATTTACTAATAAAATAATATTATTTTATTCTAATAATTATCATTTTAATTTTTAATTTATTCATTATTTGTACTAATTGAATGTACTCTTCTTTTAGAGAAAGATAGATCCAATTTGTAACAGCAGTAAAACACGTACGATCAATCCGCTTGTGGCTTATAATATCAATCATGATGATGAAGAAGAAGAAGAAGAAGAAGAAGAAGGACAACAACAACAACAACAACAACAACAACAACAACAACAACAACAACAACAACAACAACAACAACAACACAACAACAACAACACACAACAACAACAACAACAACAACAACAACAACAAAACAACAAGAGCAAGATCAAGAACAAGAACAAGAACAAGAACAAGATAAAAGGGAGAAAGATCATGAAAGGAACTTGAATGAAGAAAACTGTACTAAAGAAATAGAAGCTGAATTAAGACGAAGAGAAAGAAACTCGAACTATCCAAACGGCTATGACTCAGAGGCAACATATGATCCGGAATTGGATTTTTCTGATGATGACGTTGATAATTCTCAAATTTATTCTCCTTCTTCTTCTTCTTCGTCCTCTCGAAAACATCAAAACGAGGTAAATATTTTTTACACTGTTTGAGGATAGTATCCAAACGATAAACCAAAAATTATATGAAGAATTGCGTACAAACGATTCGATTTTAATTGAAGTAATTTAGATTTCTCGATTTTTATATTAAAAACGAAAGAAATTCTGAGTATTTAGTTCGAATATATCTTCTGAAAATGTCAAAATACATAAATAAGGGAATTATTTTTTTTTTTTTGCGTAAGGCTACATCAAATAATACAAAAGATATGAATACAATATCTTCGTATTGTTCTGTTTATTATTTCTATTAGTACTATTACTGGTGTATAATAGTAGAATATGTTTCTTAGAAAAAAAATCAAATTTCAACTATTTTTTTTCTTCTGAATACATGAGAAGGCGGTAATTACATAAAAATGTTGAAAAGAAAACTCGCATCAATATTTGATTAAAATAGAAAAACTCATTAAAATTCACAAATATTACTTGAGTATAATGAAAACATATGAAACGTCAGAGATAATTATAAATCTTTATATTATTTAAGCATCATGAAACTTAACAAAACGTTATCAAATATCAAATATCGTTTTATGTAAAAAAAAAAAAGGTCAGTCCAATTCTGTTTATAGCAAGCAACTAATTTCAATAAACTTTTCTAAAAACAAAATAAAATTGTTTATTGTTACTTTCAAAGGTAGTATTGTTGCACACTATCAAAATTTTAATGAATTCTTATAAAATTTATCTCTACAAAAAGATTGAAAATAGTATTTATATAGAATTATTTTTAATTCTTAATGAATTTTTTTATGATACTACATTTATTAAAAACATCAAAATTTATAAATTTTTATTAGGTTGCACAGTGCTAAAGTTTTGACTGAATATTGATTGCTAATCATGATGATCAGTCGTAAAAATTTGAACTTGATACCCAAAAAGGAATAAAGTACATTTGTTAAAATTCAAGGCTGAAAATAATCCAATAAAATTGTTAAGAAACTGTAGGACTTTGACAAGATTATCAATTTATTTTGAAAGTAAAACGTTTTTGAATTTTAGGAAATTTTTTGAAGATTTTACAAAATTTTATAGCGTTATTTTTAGTAAAAAAATATTCCGTCTAACATAAATTATAATATTGTTTGATAATTGAGATTGATCAAATAAATCATAAAATGATTTTAATTGATACTTGAAAACTCTGACATTATTTTCTTTCAAATACATAAATATAATATTTTTTTAATAATTTATAAATATATGATCGGTATTCATGTTATTATCAAAAATAAAGAAACATTAATTAATTTAACTGTATTGTTCAAGACTATGTAGAATGAATAATTTTTACTTTATTTTTATTAATAAAATATGTGCTAATGACATCATTTTAATGAAACACTATAGTTATTTTATTATTATTGATTTTTGTTTCTTTTCGGGTAATAAGTTCTGATGTATTTAGTGGATATATTTGATTAATATACCTTTTTTTTTTTTTTATATTTTAGCAGCCAATTACGTCAAGGGGAAGATTTCAACCTCAATTTCCAACTTTGAGTAACAGACATGTAATTATGACGTGCATATTTTTCCAAATTTTGACTTTAGCCCCGAAAAAATTGCTTACTCTTACGTGTGACTATATGTCAATATATAAATTTATTTATAATAGCTGATGCTTTTATATCATTTTATAAATATATAATTAACAAAAGGATTCTTTCACGAAAAAGACAGTTCAAAATTGAGAAAAATTAGAAGATATAAAAAAAAAAATACAATCAATTTAACGACTTGGTATCATTATTATAATTTTTTTTTCTTCTATCACAATGACTGAAGTGGAATGAAGAAATAGTATATTTAATAAAATTACCGTATTTAATTATTCGTTAAACAAAAAAAAAAAGACTTGTTATACAATAATGAGTAGCCACAGCATGTGAATATATGAATGATTAATAAGCAGTCACATTATTTTATTTTTATAATAGTATTTGTTACATTTGTATATTTTATTGAATTTTATAAGCTTTAACTTTATATCAATATTTATTCATATATGGGGCATTATATGCCAAATCGAACGATTTGACAAAAAATTTTTATTTTTGATTTTCTTTTTTTTTTGACATTTCGTAGTACCAATCAAAAAACTCTTCCTATTGAATTTAAAAATTTTTTTGATTACTCGTTAAAAATATATCGAATTAAAAAGAACATCGCTCTTTTCGATTTTTTGCTCATAACTTCTTCAATATAGTCGAATTGGAACTTTGTTAGTCTTTTTTAATCTTTTTTTTATGTACTTTTTAGAAAAAACAATACATGAAATTACTGAAAGTGTTAACATATGTGATTTTTTAGTTTTAAACTTTAAATGTTTTTTTTTTCGAAGGAGTGCATATTTTGATTCTTTTTGAAATTTTTTAATACCCAAAACTATCTTTTGAACCATGTTTGAGCTCAGTCCGGTCGTGGGCATTCCATAATCACTTTTTTTTTTCGTTTATTAAAAATTAAAAAAAAATTATTTTTTCATCAATCGTTATGGATACCAATTTTTGTCAATGTATATTCAATTCTTACTTATTTTGAAATAATCTTTACACTTTCTCACTGTTTAAAGTACATAAAAAAATGAAGATTATGAAGGAAAAAAGTTCTAATTTGACTATTATTAAAGAAGTTATGAGCAAAAAACCGAAAAAAAGTGATTTTTTTTTTAAATTCAATATCTTTTGAATGAGTAATGGAAAAAAATTTCAAATTTTCTCAGAAGAGTATTTTTGGTGGGTACTAAAATATGTTAAAAAATAAAAATTTTTTCAAATCATCAGATTTGACATGAATTGCCCCATGTATTTACTGTAGATGTTTATCATGATTCTTAATTATTATCATATTACAATTTAGGAAGATTAACTCATTATTTTCATGTAAAAATTCAATGATATAAATCATAATCAATTTAATAACAACAAAAAATGGAATTTTACTCAGAGCAATTGTTGCTTGAAGCGCCCAATAAAAATGTATTTCATATAATTTATCAATATACTAGGAAATATTATTTATTAAGTCATCCTTGAATAAATCATTATTTTAGATAGTTATATTTAAATGAGTTATGCGTAATTTATGTTAATAATACAAAAAACTTACCTTATTTAAAGATTGAGCCTTTTAATAATTAATAAAAACCAGTTGCTGGAAAAGTAATGAATATATTTTGTTGTAGATTAAAAAATCAGTAATAATGTATTTTTACATTTTCGCTGTAATATCTTAAAAATTTTTTTTTCAATTGTCAAATTGTGAAAACTGAAAATTATTTTTGAATTATAGTCGAAGTTTTTTTTATTATGTTATGAATTTAATCGATGTTTATGATTTATAGGAATTTCAACCAACTGCTCCATCTTTAAATAACAGCCATCAATTTCCGCCAACAAAAGCCACAAGGAGATCTACAAATGTAACATCATTTTTCTCATTTTTTAAACATTCATTATTTTTATTATTAAAATTTTTAATATAAATTTATTGACTTTGATTAATTTTTTTTTTTAGAATGACAGCGAAAACTCTATAATTAATCAATTAATTTTAGAAAATCAGAGACTCCAAAAGGAATTGAGTCAAAAAAATCAGCAGCTTCAAACTTCAAAATTAGATAGAGCTGCTGATCAGTTGCAACGCAGACAACAGCAGTTACAACAACAACAAGCACCCCAACGGCAACATTACGCTCAACCACAGCCATTACTAAATGATAATTTTGATTATATTAATAACGATCGTTATCCTTTGGGAAAAGATGACAACGGGGATGTCATCTATGTATCCAGCGCTTCATATTGCGAAGCAAAGGACGCCAAGACTCCGTATAATTTTGTAAAAATCATGTCCCATGCAATATGGAGCGCTGAGATATTAAAAAATCGAGTCGTCCGTCGGCAGTCTAATACGGGCAATCGGTTAGAGTTAACTCCGAGAAAAATGTTTCTTTTGCGTTGTCATTACGAAAAGTACCTGAGAAGTGTTTACATCAATGAATATAAAATAAAAAATGAAATAGGAAATATGAAACATTATCTATCGGAATCCATAACCGCGGCTAAAAGATTATTTAAATAAAATAAAATTTATTCTCATAATTATCACCTTATTAATTTTTTATGCTTTACTTTATCCTTTCATTAAGCTCAACCCTTCCTCAATAAGTAAGATATATGATTAATTGAAAATGAAATTACCTGGAATTTTGAATTATACTATTACTTAGGTTTAATTTATTATTCATAAAATAATAATAAATTCTAACACAGTTATTAGTTACTTATTATGTATTAGCTAGTTATTTAATTTTTTTGAGCTCAAAATCAGAAATTGTGCTATTTTTTGATAATAATAATAAGATGTTTTACTCTAAGTTTATAATCATTTTATTTTTTTAAACTTATAAGAATTTGAAAAATTTGAAGATATAAATTTATTTGTAAATCAACTAATTAATTACTTATGATTCTACTCATTATTTGCGAATCTATTGATAACTCATATTTTCCAATCTATCAAGGCATCAAATACTCAAAAAAAAGAATCAAATTATATGAAATCACCAGACCCATAATTCTAAACATTGATTGAAAAATTCTGCAATTTTTGAATTTTTCTGATATTCAATATGTAAAATTTGACTTTTTGTAGCTATAATTTTTTTTTTTTGAACTCTTTTAAACTCTTTATAACTTTTCTAGAATAGTCCCAAATTCAGCTGTTTAAATTACTTCATAAAACTGTTAGAACAGTTATGAAGAGTTTTGAAGAGAAATGAAGACTTCTAGAACGTTTCGGTTCTCTTCTTATTACTTTTACTCTCTTCTAGCCGATAAATATTTCCGCAAGGGTAGTAAAAATATTTAGAACTATAATTATTAGAGGTTTGTTTTTTAAATAATAATCAAATAATCAGTTCAATTTTTACAATACACATGCGAAAAATAATTATTTTTCGTGTTTTAAGACATAAATTCGATATTAATTTTATAGACAGTTATTTTATAGAAGAACTTAGTTTTACATTAAAATAATTTTTCTTTGACTCTACAATGTAAATATTTATTGGCTCTGAAACTTTATGTTTAAAAAAAAACCTAATTGACACAAATTGAAAATAATGAAGAAATTTATTTTATTCCTTATAATTATAGCTAGTCACTTAAATATTATATTTTCCGCAAAAAGATTAAACTTATTATAAAGTTCAACTTATTAATCCGTCTCCCAGCAATTCGCTTGTTTAATGACATATAATTTTGATGATCCGAAAATTTGGACTGCTGGCTTTATAAAATTTGATTATTTAATAAAAACTAAATCATCGGATACATCTACTTCATTAATAAATACAGTATCGAACGCATGACCGACTTGTCTCATTCTCTGAATTATGATTCCATGAATTATCTCATTATTATGATGAAAATTTACAATGTTAATTATACGACCAAAAATATCATCACCACAAAAAACTATCGAATTACAAAATTTCGAACGGTTATCTTTAATACACTCATATCTTACTCCATTTAATGTCATTTGATTATAGCATGTTATATTTGAAGGCGCATATCCAACACTCACTAGAGATGCACGTTCATTTTCTGTCGGTATGCGTGCAATACACTTTCCGAAACCTGTCACACGATTCTTCACACCTCTTTTATTTTCAACAGAAATTTTCAAAAGCTTTGCAATAAACTTCCTTGTTTCTGGAGATACTGCATCATCGTAAAGAGAGGTAATAATAAATTTATACATCAAGTAACGTGTTGCAACTTGATTGGTTCGAGCATGCGGGCTAGTTATGAAATCCATAATTTTTTTATTCCATGCCTCAAATACAAAAGCTTCATGGACCCATATTGGACCCCAGTTTCGTACAACTTGTACTAGGTGTGTCAGTAAGTGAATATTTGAAGTCATGTTCCGAATACCAAAATACTGTTGAAAAAGATTTACGTATTTTTTTAGAAGCATTTCACTACGATCTAAATTGACTAGAGTTATACAGTCACTATTTAAAAGATGGATTGATTCCGATAAAAGGGCTAAATGATCAACATATTTCTTTGGTAATACTTCCTGTAAACAAATAGGTGCATAATCGAGCCAGTTTCGCCATTCAGATGCTTTCCACTTCGGATATGTTGATGTTGCTCGTGGTTTTCGGGAACGACATGAAGGAGGTTTGATTCCTAATAAGTATTTATTTATTACTGTTTGGTGGTCAGGACTGCCGATGTAATAAGGGGTACCAGTTTTCGTGAATAATAATTTCGTATGCTGTTTAACTACACCAAGAAATACAGCATGCATTGCATCAACCACAACGCCTTTGGTTATGTTAAATAAGGGCAAAACTACCAAAGATGAAATATTTTTCACTCCTCTCACAATTTTTTTTGTTTCATATTCTGTTTCCATATCCTTACGTAGCTCTGTATCAGTCCTTACTCTTTTATAACACTGAGATAAAGGATAAACAAATTTACCAGGACCGAGGCTCTTACCCTTTGCATAACAGTATAAACATCCAAAATGTCCATTAAACTGTTTTACACAAGCTAAAGCCGCTCGAGCCGGAGCATCTACACTACATGTGGTGACTATAAATCTTGACGTCACTTCTGTTGTAATTGAAGGATTCCATTTAATACCGTCAGTAAAAAGAACCTGAATTTCATCAGTAAATGGTCTAAAAAAATTATTCATTACTGGATGTTCTTCATCAAGAAATATTGCCGCAAGTAGCATGTGTTTTTTACGCATGTGCGGAGGCAATTCATTAACTTTAGCATAAATTGGCCATGCACTTGCGTTGGAAGACTTAGCTACTTGACATCCATCCGTGTTAATCGTAAACGAAAAATTATACCATTTTTCCAAAAAGTTTCCAAGGGCACTCAGAGACTTATATTCTTCTCCATCATAAATGTCTTCATAACTATTGGAATCCTTTTTTATTCGCCGAAATCTATAATTTAATGAATCACTAATGCCAGGCAATGAAAATAGTTCCTTAATTTGTGCTGCTAGCTTAATGTAAATAAAAAAACTTAGGTTACATTCCAATTCATTATCTGGACCACATGCACCACATCGGCATTGATTTTGTAATTGATAAGTTTTTAAATTTTTCTCGCCCAAATAGTCTTTACATTTTTTACAATAATAATGATACTCCAATAAATCTTCATTGCAAGAAAGACACGTCCAAAGTTCATCTTTAGTTGTTGGAATCGAATTTTGATGATATAAACTTTTCAACCACTTTAAATTATGTATTGTAGCTTCGTACGATTGTCGATGTCGAACTGACATAGCTATTGCTGAGAGAATCTGATCTTTCGCAGTCAAATTGCGTTTAGCAATCAGAGGTACGCTCGCATTTGGCATATTATTAAAACTAAAATATGGGCTGTTATTATCTTCATTATCACAATCGTCGTCATCATCATCATCTTCATCGTCATGATCATCTTCATCATCATCATCATCATCACGATCATCATCATCTTCATCATCATTATCATCTTCTTCTTCTTCTTCCCCGTCATCTTCATTGTTGTCGCCGTCATCGTCGTCATCATTGTTGTCATCAGCAATATCATAGGATCTGTCTCCAACATCGGCATCTACATCTTCACTATCAGCATTATAAACAGTACCATCACCACTAATGTAATCGTCTACATCCATAGTTGCATGTTCAGATGAGCTGCTAGCCTAGAATCAATGGAAAATATACGATAATTTAAGACTGTAAAAGAAAATAGAATGAGATAAAACAATTTCATCAGTGCGTTTCGAGAGTTTCTTGATGATTATTAAAAAAAAAAGAAGTTAAAGATATTATTGAAACTTTACTAAAGTGTTCTAAAACGATTATTTATTAATGTCAAAAATTATATATCGTACTAACTTTTTCAAAATTGAACGAATTGGGTCGTTTCTTTTTAAAATTATTGATTTTAAATGTATTTCGTTACGTGTATTATTTTTTTCGAAAGTGCCGAAAAATACCGCCAGTTCAGAAGTTTATGTTTGTCTGTATAGGCGTGATAGAATGCAGTATACCAGCAGGATTTTGTTAATAACTGTTAATTTATAATTAACAAATTGTCTAGTAGAGGTCATGTTTTCAGTAAGTGCTTTCCATTTTTATATAGGGCTGATTTAAAAGTTATGGCTATTTAAAAATTTCGAAAATCCTGTTTTATTTCTATAATTAGTCTTTTCAGCTTGAATTGCTTAAAAGCACGTAATAATTATGTTTAGAGCTTTTCGAGCTCAAAATAACAAAAACTTTATATTTTTAAACTTGAATTACGCAAAAACGTTGTACGAGTGGAATTATGAGCACAAAAATAGGGAGAAGTTACAGGGATGGCTTTTAGGGTCAACTGTTTTCCTAATTTTTTTAGTTAAATTAATTAGTAATCCAATAAAATAAAAAATCTTTAAACTGCAATTTCGCCGTTATAATGTCACGTATTACTTTTTAATCCGCAGACTCGATCGAGTCAGAAGTCAAGTGTCGTTCAAAAGTGTTTGTGTTGAAGCGCCAAATAGACCGAGTGTGTATACCATAAACAGAATCGTATTTTATTTTAGGGTTATACAAATTTTATAATTATAAAAATTAATTTAAAAATAAATCTTATAATTAATAGATCGATCTTCTGTAATTAAACAGCATAACATTTAGTTATGATTTTTTTTTGTGTAAAAATCTATTTAAAATCGTTAAATTTAACCAGCACAAACTACATCAACGCCCTTTTTTAGGTGAAAACTTTTTTTAATACAAAATCTTGTGTTGATAAACTATAAAAAACGCTTCAAAGCCGTTATTTAGAACTACACAGCAAACGCCAATATGAAATCTAGTTCCAACGATTTCTATCTTTATACACTCAAGCGCGATATAATTACACTAACATAAATTGTCGAGTTTGGATGTTGTTAACGCCTCAAGTTAAAGAGTTGCATTAGTAAAGTGCTCAATTCAAATTACATCAATTAAATGTTACTCATCAAATGATTGTTTAATAAAATTTTATTTATCTTTATTTATTTATATGAATTTTATTTATTTATATCTTAAGATATACACTATCAATTTTTTTATTTAAATTCCTTAAAACTATGTATATATAACAATATTTGATGATTGTTTACGAATAATTAATTAACTTCAAATAATCTATTGTTTGCATTTAAATTAAAAAAAAAAATCTCATCAAAAAAAATTTTACTCTAAAAAGTTGCGCACAGTCTACGTTTATAAGTCGACTTTTGAAAAACATTCATTACTTACGAGGAGTTGTAAAATGAGCAAATCCAAGTAATCGACATAATATTTTACAAATCAAAATTAACATTGTTTAAAATTTTAAGAAATGAAAAACAAAAATTTATTTGAATTAAAATTTTTTAACCTTCAGTCAATATTTTTTTTGACATTGTTTACTTTCAAGTAAATAAAAAGTAATAAAAAACATTGGTAATCAAAGTAAAAAATTAGATGAAATAGTGATTTTGACTTTCGGCAAGAGTATAGAGCATACCTACGCTCGCTCTTAAAGCCTTAAGACATGCAATATTTACACTAAATCAATTTCACTGTGAAAAATCTTAAATAGTTGACATTTACAAGCCTACACTGATAGAAAAACCATCTTGACTTAAGAAAAACATTCTCTTCAAAACTGAACTCTTATTTTCAAATAATCAGTCTTCTTAACTCAAGAAATTCTTCTCTTGGTTTAAGATTTATTCAAGAATGCCGCGTATTCAAATCAATAAATTTTTTTTACTTAAAATTTTTTTAAAACATTGCAAATACCTCTAAAAAACTTGTAATAAATAAAAAATAAATTCAAAAACTTAGAGTTTTTTGTCGAAAAAGTACATACGGGTCTAGAATTTGATAGGATCGACTTAAGATAATAACTTCTTGAATCTAGTCGGAATTGGTATGGATCGAAGAAACTCGTCTCTTGCCTCAAGAAAATCTTCTCTTCCTTTATTAAATACTTAATATTATGAGTATATATTCTTGAAGCAAGACAACCACCTCTTTAAAAATTTTCTCTTGGATCAAGACTGAGTGTTGAACCAAGTTAGTTTTTTAATTAGTGTATTTAAAAAAAGAATAAATTTTTCTTTACAAAAATGCATGAAATCCTAAAAAAAACCGTCTAACTTTTAAAAGTCGCACTAAGTTTAAATTCATTACACTCATTTCAATAACATTTGTATTTTACAAAAAGGTATTAAGTAAAAAAAAAGACCGTTCGGCAGCCAAAATGGAAGTAGCTTTCATTTTATTACTTATTAATCAAAATTACAATTAGATTATAACGTATGATTTTTACTGTTTTGATAAATTTGAACTTAGTATACCTACTAACTGAAAATAAACACTGGACAAATTGATCGAAAAAACGACTGCTAAAGTAAAATTTCATATTTGGCATAGCGGAATAGGACTTAATTTGAAGACTACACATATGACATGGTACTCAAATTAAAGCTCATTTGAAGAGCGTTCAAATGCAATTTACAGAGATTCAATATAAGTTATCCTATTCCAAAGTTATTCAAGTTAGAAAGTGAAGAAATGTGAATTTTTATCATTTTTAAAATTTTTAAATTCTGCCATTTATAAAAAATTTTAAGACTACACTTATGATATGGTTCTCAAATTGAAGTTTTTTTAAAGAGCTTTTAGATGCATTTTACAGAATTTCAATAAGTTATCCCATTCAAAAGTTACTCGAGTAAGAAAGTGAAGAAACGTGAATTTTTATGATTTTTAAAATATTGAAATCCTGGTATTTCTAAATTACTTGACCGATTAAGCTCATCTTCGAACTTGATTTTGGTATTCATCTGTAGAATAACCATGTTGAGTTTGGTAAAGATCCGTTGTAAATTGACAAGCCGCGTTATATCCGATATATATATCGGTTATATATTATATATATATATATTATATATATATATATATATATTTACATATATAAACTTTTGAACCATATGCATTTTCCGACTCAGCTCGACGAGTATAGTCGAAATATAGCAAAATTTTTTAAAAGTTCCGTCATGAGGACCAATGCAATAGTTAGATTTCTATAAAATCTACTAAAAATATCACCACATAACAAACGTAATTTAAAAAAAAATTTTTAACTTGGTATGCGTTACTATTACTCTTAATTTTTTCAATTACGCCAAAAATATAAAAATATCAATTCTATAAAAGCGCACACCAGGTAAGTTAAAAAAAATGTTTTTGAACATTTTAGATTTTAACTAAATTTATGTTCACTGTTTTATTAAAAGTTACATTTGTTACTTATTGTTTTGTTGATATTACATCCTTTCTTAAAAAATGAATATAACTGAAATAAGTTTAAAGAACGCGGACATGATGCAACTTTTTACATTGGAACTGTTTATTCAGGATTTATTTCAATGAATCTAGTAAAAAATGGATAGTTAATTCATAACTGAAATACGACAAAGTTTCCAGTCAAGTAATAATAGTTCTTCGTAAAAAATTTGATTTTTGTAAATTAAAATTTAATTACTTAGAAATGATATAAAGAATCGAGTTGAACAGATGTGAAATCGTAAAAAAAAAAAAAAACAGAAGTGTTGGACATAGACAATAGGGTGGGTCAAAAAAATCGAATAATTTATTTTTGACTTTATACTCTGAAAAATAGGTTCGTAGACACCTAAAAAGAATTCTCTCCAAGTATAAGCTCTTAACTATAACGGGAAGGTCCTCCGCTTTGCGGGTTTCTATTTTTTTCGAATAATCAGATAAAAAAATTTATATCTCGCTTCCAACTGCTTGGAAAAATATTCCGTGGCATAGATTTTGTGAGAAATTGAATGCTTTACAAAAAAGGTCTCTTATGACTTTTTCAAAAACTCAACCGATTAAAAGATATTCATAGTTGAAGTTTGGCTATTTTAAGGAAAATATTCGTTTTTATTATGAATTTTATAAGTCGATGAAAAAAAATTATTTCGGATTGCGGAACTCATGATTTTGTAGGAAATTTACTGCTCTACAAAAATGGTCTCTTATGATTTTCTGATTAAGTGAAGCCGTTACGAGATATTCATCGTCAAACATTAACGAATATCAATATTTCCAGTTTTTGATCAATAATTCGATAAATTTTAATTTAAACTATGAGTTTCAGGAAAATTTACATAAATTTAAATTTCTATCATAAAAGTCACTCCTACAGGAGTTATTTGTTCAAAAATTCACTAAGAAGTTTTTGTTCTAATGATATTTTTTGTAAGCTTTATTTGTAATAATTTAAAATGTCAATTGCATTGGCATTTCATATTATTACGGTTGTTTAGTATGTATTTTCAAATTTTATTCTACCAATTATACATAAAGTTTTTTGTGAGAGAGGCTTTTTGTTCTGAATTACATTACTTCTTCTGTTGGTACTCTAACGCTAGCGCCACCTATGTTGTTTTTCTTAACTATCTTCGTTGTCTACTTTTTTATCAGTACATTTTCAGTGCTCCAAAAACTCATCATTTCGTGATGACAAAGAAATATGTCATTCACTTCAAATTAAACTAATCATTGGCTATATGTCGAAAAAAATGCTCTAATTTCTTGTTTTAATGCAATCAAACAAGCTCAAGACTGAAAACAATATTAAAAAAATTGTTTATAACATTTCTTTATCGATCGAAACTCAAATTTATGTAAATTTTCCTGAAACTCATAGTTTAAATTAAAATTTATCGAATTATTGATCAAAAACTGGAAATATTGATATTCGTTAATGTTTGACGATGAATATCTCGTAACGGCTTCACTTAATCAGAAAATCATAAGAGACCATTTTTGTAGAGCAGTAAATTTCCTACAAAATCATGAGTTCCGCAATCCGAAATAATTTTTTTTCATCGACTTATAAAATTCATAATAAAAACGAATATTTTCCTTAAAATAGCCAAACTTCAACTATGAATATCTTTTAATCGGTTGAGTTTTTGAAAAAGTCATAAGAGACCTTTTTTGTAAAGCATTCAATTTCTCACAAAATCTATGCCACGGAATATTTTTCCAAGCAGTTGGAAGCGAGATATAAATTTTTTTATCTGATTATTCGAAAAAAATAGAAACCCGCAAAGCGGAGGACCTTCCCGTTATAGTTAAGAGCTTATACTTGGAGAGAATTCTTTTTAGGTGTCTACGAACCTATTTTTCAGAGTATAAAGTCAAAAATAAATTATTCGATTTTTTTGACCCACCCTAATATATATATATATATATATATATTATATATATATATATATATATATATATAAATAAAATGATCACTACAATCGATCAAAAGAAAAAATATAAGTAGAATATTGAACTTAAAGTAATTTTATTGGTTCCAAAATATAATATTTTTCTTTTTCAAACAGTATATTAAAATCGGGACAGCTAAATTTACGAGCAACGAATTGTCGACAATTATTTTGAAGCGAACTATGCAAAAGCGTGCAATGGCACTGCTCAATAAGTTGTGGTCGCCGGAGTTCTTACTAAAGTTGTACCAAAAACTGCCAAAAGACGATGATGGTAGTGGAATACTTATCAATGATATTCACTGCTTGCGCGTTAAAGGTAAATGTATAACACAACTTGTTTGATAAATCTGATTAAAAAAACCAATTAAAAAGCATTGAAAATAATGAAATTTGAATTTCTTCTGCACGCATCAATATTTTCAATACTTTTGAATACCTTTTCTTATACTGTAAAAAATGTCGGTGTAAAATTGGACCCAGCAGCTTTAACACCGGCTGGTTAGTCAGAAATGTCAGTGTAAATTTAATAGCGTGAAATATTCACTGATATAAATTTCACACAGTGTAATCTATTATATCACAGTATTACTATTTGTAATTTGAATAATTATGGAGCATGATTTTAACGTCATCAAGAACGTCAGAAATAGTTCCTACAACATTTATCTGCAATTTCCAAGTCATGAAAGTCTATAGCAAGGGTGCTTTCAATTAAATCAATCAATTCATAATTTTTAATACACCTATGAATGTGTAAAATTCTGAATTTACTTCATTTAAATTTGACGCTACACTCTGTGTGATTTTTAAACTGTCCGTGTTAAAAATTTTAACACAGAGCTGCTTACACCACACCGAGTCCATACATTTTTTTACAGTATATGAAGAACTAACACTGTCAATTATTTTAATATTTATTTTTTTAATTCAAGAATAACAAAAATCATCGGATGTTTTTTAACTTACTCATAATATTAATATGTTATTAATTTCAGATATGTGCTTTTACCTTCAAGAGAAAAAAGAAATACCATACTGGGAATATAAAGACGATAATATAGACTTATATTTGCCCAGATGGATTTCGACTTGGTGCAATGAAAACCGCCGGCAGAATAAGAAGAACAACATTCCTGGTAACACCTAAGTGTCATTAAGTTTGAAAATTAATCTTAAAAAAGTCTTCAGTTTTTACGCTATTGTATTGATTAATTATTTAAACATTGGAGTATTTATTAAATTAATTAAATGTTATATTATTTAAATATTTTAAATATAAAAAAGTATTTTATACGATAAATAAATATTGTAAACCTGACTTCAAATATCTTTCTTTTCATTCAGCTGGTTATTTTTATTTCTGAATATTGCTGATACAAATATAAATAGTTAATATTATTGATTTCTTCTCAGATTATCGTTTTTTATCAGTCTCTTTATATATATATTGAAAATGAGTTTTCTTTGTTCGCCAATGATGTGAAAACATTAATTTGTTTGTAACTGACTTTTATAAAATTTTTTAATGCAATTAAACGTATACGTTAGTCGTATGCGATTTTTAAAACTATAATAATAAACCTGAAGATAACAGCTCTGTAAAATTTCCAGTCTCTTAACTTACTCAGAAAGCTTCTGTGGGAACTTAAGCAGAGAAAGGGAAGAAGTGGATAAATTTTGAATTTATTTTGAAAATACTGGGAATTCATGAAGGAATCATTTAAATTTTATCTCTTCGGTATTCATTATGGTTTCACTCTTAATTTACTTTGAATCTACTTTGTACTCACTAAGGTTTCACTCTGGAAACACTCTAGAGTAATGTGGAATAAATCAAGAAATATTTCTGATTTATTAAAAATACGCTGAAAACACTCTGAAAACACTTTGAAAACACTCTGAAAACGCTCTGTAAACACACTGAAAACACTCTGGAAACACACTGAAAACACTTTGGAAACACTCTGAAAACAATCTGGAAAAAGGGCACAAAACCACTCTGAAAATACTCTGGAAACAGTATGATCACGTGCTGTATCCAGAATGATTTCAGAGTGATTTTAAAGTCGCAAGGGTCTTTATGAAGATCCTATAAATATATTTACAGACTTAATTTTTTTAATTAAAATGAACCGATGAATTTGATCAAAATTGGATAAAATTTTATACAATAATATAGAAATTTAATATAAATTCTCATCGCTATAGATAAGGTGGCAATAAAGAAAATTATTTATAATTATATATATTTGTATATAACTTTAAATAATTATATATAGTTGTATATAACTATATATAATTATATTTAGTTATGCATAACTCTCTCCAGAGAAGTATATATAATTATATATAATTTTATATAGTTATATACAATTATATATAACTGTATATACTTCTGTTGAGAGATTTATGTATAACTATATATAATTATATATAACTATATATAATCAGATATCAATTATATATAAATCAGATATAATTATATATGATTATATATAATCTTTTTTACTCGGGTATATAATCCGAAAAGTGAAAATGGTTTATTTAGTATTAGTATGAGTTATTAAAATATTCTATAATTAAACTTTTGACAGTTGAAATTTTCACTTTTTGGATTGTCATGATTACAGCAAAAAGATTAAAAGTTTTTTTTGTTCTTTAAAATAAAATATTATTGATGACTAGATAATTATAAAATGGTCATGTTTTAAATAATTAACAAAAATTTTATGTACAAATGTACAATCCAAAAAGTGAAAAAAATTTTATTTAGTATTAGTATGACCTATTAAAAAATTCTTTATTTAAACTTGTGATTGTTAATATTTTCACTTTTTGGATTTTCATAATTACAGTGACAAACAAAAAATTTATTCTTTTACATAAAATATTATTGTTGACTAGATAATTAAAAATAGTCATGTTTTAAATAATTAACAAAAATTTTATGTACAAATGTACAATCCAAAAAGAGAAAAAAATTCTATTTAGTATTAGTATGACCTATTAAAAAATTCTTTATTTAAACTTGTGATTGTTAATATTTTCACTTTTTGGATTTTCATAATTACAGTGAAAGACAAAAAATTTATTCTTTAACATAAAATATTATTGTTGACTAGATAATTAGAAATAGTCATGTTTTAAATAATTAACAAAAATTTTATGTACAAATGTACAATCCAAAAAGTGAAAAAAATTTTATTCAGTATTAGTATGACCTATTAAAAAATTCTTTATTTAAACTTGTGATTGTTAATATTTTCACTTTTTGGATTTTCATAATTACAGTGAAAAACAAAAAATTTATTCTTTAACATAAAATATTATTGTTGACTAGTGTTATGTCCAAGATTAGACTTGTTGAAATATAATTTTGGTCCAAGTCTTGCGACCTATAGACCGGGATCGTGAGATTGTGTTTAGAATGTAATAATGTTTAGATGGGTGTTTTTACTTTTGTGTTGAATTTATTTTAACTATAGATTTACAAAATTCTAAATTGAAAGTCTGAATATAAAGGTAACTTAATTTGTTAAATGTTATAACTTACAATAAACCGATGATCCCTGTTGAATTGATCCTTGATTGGATTCTGCTGTGTGTTTTGTTAGGATACGGGAGGTTCACTTGTCTCAAACTACCGAAGTCGTTATTTTTGTGTTGTTTCACGTTTTCCACGATATGCGGAGAAACAAAGTGTACGGGCACTTAAATGAGATCAGAAAAAAATGTATTGACTCGAATTGAAAGTGAACGGTTGTTCTCAGTTACACGTTTTCCTACTGTATGTAGAGAAAACTAAGTATGCGGATACTTGAATGTAACTATTAAAATTTAACACTTGATAAATGGTATTTTTTTTTTTTTTTTTGGGTTGAGAGGAGGAAAATCTTCTAAAAGACACCGGCCAGGCGTTAGCAGCCGGTAGTGTGGGATTTTTACCCACTAAAAACCTCCCCTCTCTTGCACCCAATACCGCGGGACCGCGTTAGCATTACTTCGCAGTATTGGGCCCCCTCCACGCTGCCCTTGCAGCTACGCCTCCGACGCTTCCTCTACCTCCTTCTTCTTCTCCATCAGGACTTCCCTCACATATCTCGTCATTGTCGTCCAATTCTGTCTTATCGCCAACATCCAGGGAACGACCTCTTCAGGCCGTCGAGGCACACCATCCCCGCTCTGCCAGCGCAGCCGTATTTCAGACCAACGCTGACAGGCGAAGAAAGTGTGCTCGGCGGAGTCAGCCACACCTGGACAGTACACGCAGTAAGGATCATTTCGGATCCTCATACGATAGTGGTAGGCATTAAACTGTCCATGACCGGTAAGGAACTGCGTCAGGTAGTAGTCCACCTCCCCGCACTCCCTCGTAACCCAATCACGGACTCGTTCAATAAGCCTATAAGTCCACCGTCCTGTTTCCGCGGATTCCCAGCGCCCTTGCCAGAGCGCATAGGTCTCCTCTCGCTCACGGGTTCTTACGTCTTTCAAGGGTTCTTCGCCAGCCCGTCGGGCATCCCAGATACGCTTCCTTTCGAACCCAAGAAGGTCGATCGGAATCGTACCCGCGATGACCAGCACGGCTGCCTCCGAAACCGTTCGATAGGCGTAGGCTATCCTCAGCGCGCCCCTTCGTTGAACCGATGCCAATCGCTTCCGATATTTCTCTACTTTGAGTGCTCCTCCCCAGACCTATACTCCGTAGAGCATGATCGAGTTTGCAACACTCATGAGAGCTCGTCTGCGGCTGCTCCTTGGTCCTCCGACATTCGGCATAAGCCGAGAAAGACTTGCCACCGTCGTTGATGCTTTAGTGGCCACACTGACAACATCATCTCGAAACGTTAATTTCGAGTCAATCGTCACTCCGAGGTATTTCAAGGCCCCCCGACTCTGTGTTGATCCACAACTCGAGTCTGAAAAGGGCTCGGAAACCACCTCTGAGCTGTGAGTACCACCACCTCCGTCTTCGCTGTGGCTAGCGTCAAACCATGTTGATCCAGCCAAGCGTTGATGGAGGCCGCAACGAGACTTACTAATCCTTGCGCTTCACTTTCGCTCCGCGCAATTATTAGTGCCGCCACGTCGTCCGCAAATCCCTCCAGCCTTACCTCCTGCGGTAGGTCTAGGCGAAGAAGGGCATCGTAAAGGAAACCCAGAGCTCTGGTCCTAGGACTGAGCCCTGAGCTGCTCCTCCACTCAGCTTCTTCATCACCTCTCCCGTAGTAGTCTCATACACCAAATAACGATCACATAAGTAATCGTCAATGATGCGTATGAGATACTCCGATAGACCTAATTTCCGAAGCGCTTCCATTATATCCGGCCATCTGGCCGAATTGAATGCATTTTTGACGTCGAACGTCATCATAATGCATACTGGGCGGGATCGATGACTCCCCGTCCATGCCTGTTTGGCAAATGAAAGCGCTTCAGAAATAGCACCAATTGTACTGCGACCCAGCCGAAATCCATGTTGGTTTTCAGCCAGGCCACCAGCATCGATCACTTCTTGTCTCAGTCGATTGCGGATTAGGCTCTCGAAAATCTTCCCGGCAACGTCCAACATACACAGTGGTCTGTAAGACGAAGGTGTATAGGGCGGACCCTTACCTTTGTCCAACAGTACCAACCGTTGTAGTTTCCAACGTTTCGGAAAGACTCCAATCGAGATGCAAGCGTTGTAAGTATCAAGGAGCAGATTTTTATGCTTTTTTATAAGGACCTTATAGGCCTCGACGGGGATACCGTCGGGGCCCGGGGCCTTACCTACCTTGAGGGACTTAACAACGGCCTGCTGCTCACCTGCTGAGAAAATTGGTCATTCGTCATCGGATATTGCAACACGGTTGCAAACCCGTTCATCACGATCGGGAAACAGTACGGACACTATTTCCTCCATCCTATCACGTTTCATAGGAGATACCGAACTGCGACCAACGAATCTGCGAGTGACGATCCGGTAGTCATTGCCCCATAGATCCTCATTCACTTTATCGCAGATCACCTTCCAGCATCTCCTTTTGCTCACCTTGATCTCCGTGACGAGACGCTTCTTCGCCGCCCTGTACTCCTCGCTCTTCTGCTGCCCAGTATCGCGCTTACGAGACCTGAGTGCCTGTCTCCGAAGACGCAGGCACTCAGCCCTGAGCAGCGCAATCTCCTCAGTCCACCAGTAAACTGGCTTTCTGCGAGAGCCTGCAGAACGACGAGGCATTGCAGCGTCGCAACCTGCTACGATCACATTTCATCGTTCGACCGACAAGCGCATCAATATTTTCGTGCGACTCCGCAGAAGAGTCAGGAAAAGCGCCGATTTTGTCCGAGATCGCATTTTGGAATACGTCCTCGTTCAACCTCGAAACCTTCCATCCTATCCGCTTCATCTGACGCTTCGGTACAATAGGAGGGTTTTCCCTCATATTGTTAACCGTATACGAAACATACTGATGATCACTTGCCGTATACTCCTCAAGAACGGCCCAGTCTGAGATTACGCCGGCTATCCGTTGGGTGGCGAACGTTAAGTCTAAAATTGACCAACGAACGCCCTCCCTCCGGAAAGTAGGCGTATTTCCCCTATTCATAATGACAAAATCAAGTCCTGCCATCATGTCCAGGAGCTCATCTCCTCTCGCGTCACTATATTTTATTCCCCAATCGATGGACTTCGCGTTGAAGTCGCCACCTATTACTATCTCTCCTTCAAGATGGCGGACTACTCGTTCGAGTTCGTCAACCCTCTTTCGGAAATCCGCAATAGGCTCATTGGGGGTGAAATAACATGACACGAAGGAAACTGCAGGCGTCTCCACCCATACAATGCCGACCCCCGATCCACTCTTACACACAGCAATGCGACTTTGATCCGGTATCCAAATTGCCGCTGTGCCCGTAGGGTCACAGTGCCAATTTGGTCCGGACACAGCGTGATACTGCTCCGATACCAGTACAATATCAGCACTGTTGTCCCGATTTCTCGCGTAAAGCAGATCAAGGGCCAGCCTGCACCGCTGGAGATTCGCCTGCAGGACCTTAGCCATTGTTCCTTCGTTGTACCTCCCGATAAGACGCGCACCGCGCAGACCCAGTCACGTGATCTGAGGGTCGCCCACTCCCTACCGCTGCACAGAGATGGCAGCGCGGCGGCTTGGTACAGGTCCTCGCCTGGTGGTCCTTCTCTCCACACCGCCAGCAACAACCGCTCCGATCCTCCTCCGCCTTGCACGAGCCAGCTAGATGGCCAAGTCCTTGGCATCGGTAGCACCGGTCAAGTCGCTCCCAGCGGCGGATTCGGCAAACCAGCCAACCGACCTTGACCTTTCCCAAGGCTTCTAAGGTCTTGGCGGCTCCAAGTCCGGCCACAATGAAAGCGCGAACGGCTCCCCATTTATTGGGTTTCGTGATAGACACGCTTATTCCGTCCACGCTCCCACTGGTGGCTTTCCTCAAAGCCTCCTCGACCTCTTCCACTGTCGTGGCGGCGTCCATCCCGTCAACCACCACCGTAGTGGTAGGGACAAGATGGCGCACCCCCACGGCCCCTCCGACTGCCTCAGTGATCCTCTTACCGAGTGTTGAGCGATCCTTTACGGATCCCTCAAACTCAATAAGAAGACCACCTTTTCTCGCAGTTCTAACGGCCTTAATCCCCAAGCCCAATTCCTCCGGGTGAAGCCCAGAGCGCAAAGCCCTCAGAATTTCACCAGAGGATTGGGACTTACCTGGATTAATCAGGACTGCCTCCGGTCTTTGCCTCCTCCTCGGCCTTCCGTCCTCCTTGGCTGCTGTCATGGTCCGTCTCGTCCCTGGTCCTGGTCCTGTGGTCCCCGGTCCTGGTCCTGTTGGAGCTCCAACTGCTGCCTGTTCAGCTGCTTTCATCTCCGCCTTCTTTTTCTTCCTCTTCTTTTTGTTGTTTCGGTGGCTTTCGACCAACTGGAACTCCTCCGGAGGCTTCTGGCTATCTACCTCCATTCTGGCCGCTTCTTGCTTTGCAGCCCTGTTTACAGCCTTCTCGGTGCGCTGCCTCTTTCCCCTGGCAGTCACAACCGAGAAATTCCCGTCCGGTTGTCGAAGGACGTTCTTTTCAGGGCCATCGGGTGGGCTGATAGCCGGCCTCTTCTTTCTCTCTGGGGCTGGCGTGACTTCCCCAGGATGCTGTTGTTTCCTCAGCTCCTCGAGAAGTCCCTTCCTCTCCTGCGATTCCTTTAGTGACAGCTCCCGCTGCCTCTCCTTCCAGGACCTGCGGCTTACCAGGCCTTCAAGGAGGAGCCTCTGTGCCTCCCGGACACCCTTGGTGACCTCCGTCGGCACAGTGCGCTTAGCGCGGATGGTCGTTAGCACCTCCTTGAAAATTTCCTGGATCTCCACCAGCACTCTGTCCTCTTGAGAGATGGCATTGTCGCGCTTGTCGAGAAGCGCTGCCATCTCCTCCGTCATACTCCCAGTAGCTGATGCAGACAGCGGGGCCTTGGGGTCCACCCCACTGTCTAAACGGTCGCTGGATGACGACGACTGACAGCCCGTCTGAGCACTGTCAGCCGCCGGTACTGGGGTATCCCTCCCCTGCACCGTAATCGGTATGGTTACGTTGGACGTCATTCCATAGCCAAAAGTTTGCTGTGACCCTAGCAAGGGGCCCTTACAGGGTGCTACCATCCGGAGCCAGATGGACCCTGGTTTTTTAACGAAGTTGTTACTCCTCCGGCTCCTCCTTCCTCCTTCCTAAAGAGAAGAGGCCCCGGGCTTGCCACCGGTATAGCAGAGTTTGACAAATGGTATTGATTGACCAAAGTTTAAAACAAGTAGCTGATACTAACTGTTGAGGGAGTTGAACTAGGACTGAACTAATACTGGAGTTGTTAAAAAAAAGTAACGAACTCTTAGTTATATAAGTGTTCCCTAATTAAGGCTCCACCTATTGGGCCTTGAGTTGGGGCACAGCATTTCCCAATCAGGGTCAGTTTTTAGGGTATCATCCCTACTCCGTAATTATTTTAGGCAGGTAAAGGACTGCCCTGATGCTAGCTTGTCAGTGTGCACACCCGCTCACAAACTAACATTTTTAAATAATCATAACTAAAACTAGTTATCTCTATGTTAATTATTATTAACAATCTTCAACGTTTTAGTACTTATAATAATGTTTATTTCTTAACAAATTTTTCTTATTGATTCTATTTCAATTATATTATTGGTTTTTATACTTGTTATTAATTATTAATTTTTGCCTGTTATAATTAACAATTCTAAAAATGACATATTATAATAAATATTGATATGTCGAATGTATATTAGTTTATAAATTTATTAATCTGTTACGTTATTAATTTATTAATTTGTTATTTTATATAGGTTGTTAGTTTATTAATTTGTTAGTTTGTTATCTTATTCACATTTGGTGTACACGTGGCAGTCTTGCAGTCCTGTACATTTAACCATTGGATTTTCTTTTAACTATTGTTAACTAAATAAGTAACGAATTTTACATTATAAAAGATTACAACAAATATCTCAAACGATCATAGACCTTTGTTCCCAAACTAATTTACTTTTAATGGTTTATGGATCGTTTGGGTCCAAGGTTTTATGTTATCTAAGAACCTTTTTGGATTATAGTGATAAAAATATTTTTGAAAGTAAAATGCATTAGGCTATTTGTGTAGGCATTTTTAAGCAAATAACCTAAGTACTTTTGAAATAATATTACTAATATTTTATGGTTTTGTTTTTTTTTCTATTACTTTTGACCATTAAGAAAGATAAAGTTCTTATCGGTTTTACTTGGGATTTTATGAAAGTTTTCCCCTCGATATGAAAAATATATAAAAAAATTTGGCCAGACATAACACTAGATAATTAAAAATAGTCATGTTTTAAATAATTAACAAAAATTTTATGTACAAATGTACAATCCAAAAAGTGGAAATATTTTTTTTAATATCACCATGACTGATTAAAAAATTCTCTAATTAAACTTGTGATTGTTGAAATTTTCACTTTTTGGATTGTCATTATTACACTAAAGTACAAAAAATATAATTTATTTTTTCTTATAAAAATAACTAATAAGTTCATTTAAAAATCTATGCAATACTTAATTAATAAGAAGTTTACTTACCTCATCTTAGTTTAAATAAATTAATGTGATCTTATGTTTAACAAAATAATTAAAGCAAGTCGTTTTTACGAAATTTTGTCAAAGTTGAGTATCAATAAATAGTTTGTCATTCAGAATTAATTATACTCCAATTCATTGTTTACCATTGAAATGCTTAAAGGTTGTTAATGAGTTTGTCTGAAAAAACAACTGTCTATTTAAACTTTTTTCATCGCGTTATCTTTCTTTTTTTATAGTTTACACACATGAGAAAATTCGCCTGGTATTATTTTAGGCAATGTCTTATATATGATTATTACACTTGTTATAGATGATTACAATTATTAGGAAGCAAGTAGACATCACTATCATTAAGTGAATTATAAGTCACATCTACGTAAGCGATTTAGAAACAACTTGACGTAGCTATGAGATCATTATTATGTCAGCTTAACGTCAGTTAAGTCATGATGGAGTCAATTATACGTCATATGCAAGTAAGAATTTCGGTAACAATTTACATATCTATGACATCATTATTATGTCAGCTTAACGTCAGTTAAGTCATGATGGAGTCAATTCTACGTCATATGCAAGTAAGAAATTCGGAAACAGCTTGACATCTCTATGACATCATTGTTATGTCAGCTTAACGTCAGTTAGGTAATAATGATGTCAAGTGGACATCATACGTACGTCATATTTATTACGTAAAAGTCTTACGTCAAGAAGTGTGAAATAATGAGTCACATGTGACTCATTCGTGTCTTATATATTACGTAAATCCTGACATAGCGTAATATCATTTTGACGTCACTTTAACGTAAATGTGTTTACTGGGATAAATCATGTAAAAATTACCAACATGAAAATAAATATATATTATATTTTTTTTTATTTTTTTAAACCCATTGAGTTATATTTTTTAGTAAATTTCACTTTGATGTTCTTTATTTTTTATGTACGGCAATTTTTATAAATATCAACGAAATTTTTATTTTTTATCACATTAATTTATTTCTTTCAATTATTACATTTAAGAACATATTATTATCATATGATTACTTATAATAATTGTTAAAAATATATAAAATCTAAAATAATGTACTTACATGTTTAAAACTTCTTTATATACAACATTCTTCGTTCGCTTCTCTGGTTGAAGAATGATGAGATTTTCAGAGGAACTTACTCTTGAACATGCTACATAAAATTGACCATGGGAAAAACAGTCACTTTGTAAATCTACACCAGCTAATTTTAAACTCTGCCCTTGAGCTTTATTAATAGTCATCGCGAAGCAAACTCTAACTGGAAACTGCAAACGCTTAAATTTAAAATGATAATCTGATGGAATCAAAGGTATTCTTGGAATGAATACATTTCTCCCTCATACTTTCCTGTAAAAATGGTCGCTTCAATTAAATTTTTCCGCAGAGTTTTTACCTGTAGTCTGGTGCCATTACACAATTTGGGAGGATTCAAGTTACGCAACAACATTATCGGTGTACCAATCTTCAGATGAAGAAAATGAGGTGGTATGCCTGGCGGGTTAAGTGTATGCAGAAACTCAACAGGATAAGGAACAGTTTCCTCTACTTCTATGACTGTATCCACAGACTCATACTTCATATGTTCAGTTGTTTGTTCTATCAGTAAGGTATTAATCCTATCAGCTGATTCATTTATTGGAGTCAGAATAGCTCTTTCTTTTAACCATAATAAACTATCTAATGCACCACGTTGAATATTCGGGTATATTCTATCAATCAAAGTAATCAACTCTCCCACAGTTTCACAAAAGTTACTTGGAATGGTTATTTTTCTTTCTTCTTCTGGGAGATTTCCGTTACCTATGTCAATTAATAATTCTGAAAACTCTTTTGCTCTCAAGTCATTTTGAAGACATACCCTCATCAACAGATTCGGTAGAATCTGGCGCCAAGTTACGTTCTCAAGCCAGACTACCGAGTGTGTATATACCGTAAGCAGAATCGTTTTTTGAGGGTACAAGTTTTTTTTCAAATTTAATTTGATTTTTTTTTATATGATATTTTGTAATAGTAGTTCATGCTTTTTATTACGCGTATTACTTGATTATTATCAATTATCTTTATAATTTCTATTTAAAATTATTAAAAATAATCAACACAAACTATAGCGACCCAGATTTTTAGATTTTAACTTTTTTCTTATTTAAAAAGCGGACGGCCAGAGACTAAATAATATAACGATGCATGCTAATCTTATAATAGATGGGAAACTACAGTGAAAAAAAGATATTTGACAGCTTGCAATTACACACGCCAGGCGGCGCAAGAATAACTTTTACATGAACTATAGCATAAAGGGGATAGTTTGCCACCGGAAATGTATTAAATTAAAATTTTCAATTTTTATTATAATTACAAAAAAAACTGAAATCCGAACAAAAACAGTTTCACTGTAAAAAAATCGTGCCAAGTCCACGTTCATAAGACTATTAAGAAAAAAAAATTTTATTTCTTTACAAAAAGATATCAAATAAAAAATTAAAAAATCCAAGTAACCGATATGGTTGTATATGATTTTCGAAAATTAAAAAAAAATTTTTGTAAATTTAAAAATTGAAAGAAATAATTTTGGAACGTATTTAGTGTGCGTAGTTACGAAATATTTCACTTTTTATGAAATTCCTGAATTGTATCTACTAGGACACTTAAAAAAAATTGAAGTACACAATACCGCACACCAAGTACGTTCCAAAATTGTTTCCAAAATAAAATTTTTTTTTCTTAATAGTCTTATGAACGTGGACTTGGCACAATTTTTTTACAGTGAAACTGTTTTTGTTCGGATATTAACTTTCAACGATAGGACTTTTATATTAGGCCATAAAATTGAAGATTTTAGGCAGGCTTTAATTTCATCTGCATGTGTCCCTCGTGGTACAACAGGTAAAGTTTGTCTGAAGTCACCAGCTAAAAGAATAGTCAACCCACCCATAAGTCGATTATTCTCTCTAATGTCTTGAAGTGTCTGATTAAGAGCCTCAACACCTTTCTTGTGGGCCATAGTATACTCATCCCACACTATAATTTTTGTTTCTCTGAGTACATGCGCCATGTCACTTTGCTTTGAGATATTACAAATAGGATTATCGGAATGATTCTTGAATCATCAACTTGTTGAGAGGTAGTTTAAAAGCTGAGTGCGCCGTCTTGCCTCCATCAATTAACGTAGCTGCAATCCCTGACGAAGCAACAGCAACAGCAATATTTTTTCTACTCCTAATTTTAGCAAGCAGAAGATTGATCAAGAAAGTTTTCCCAGTTCCACTAGGAGCATCAAGAAAAAACAACTTCCCTGAATTAGAATCAATACTGTTCAAGACTTCATCATAAACTGTCTGTTCGTCATGAATTGTCATTCCTACTGTCCTAACAATCAATCGATAAAAATCGATGTATTTGCCTAACATTGTATAGAATAATACTGTTGAATAATAATTGTATAGAATATTTGTATTTAGTAACTTTCTACTTTTATTCTAATCATTCCTCTGAATTTAGTTTACAACCGAATTTGTTATTACAATTTATTCATTTTAACAGTTGTTATAGCAACGGTAACCATTGCAAATGTAACCATGGCAACTGTAACCATGGCAATGGTAACCATGGCAACTTTATCCATTGCAACGGTAACCATGACAACGGTAACCATGGCAACGGTATCCATTTCAACTGTAACCATGGCAACGGTATCCATGATAACGGTAACCATGGCTATGGTAACCATGGCAATGGTAACCACTGCAACGGTAACCATGGCAACGGTAGATTAGCGTGGGTGGTTGCGCTAGGGGAGGGGGGGGTGAGTTCTATAATTGATGAGTGCCACTTGATGGGTTTCTTAGATTGGCGAATCTAAATGACATTTTCTAGAAAAAAAAAGAGAGAGAGATATAGGGAAGGGGGAAGAAGTCACGGGAGGGGAGGGGAAGAATGAGAGAGAGGGGAGGGAGTAGCATACGTGATGGTAGACTAAAAATTCATTATAGCTAGGAATTTCGTAAAATCCGTTCTTAGTAAGCGTCTACATCACGAATGGAGTAAGTATGCTAAATTTCAAGTCAATCGGGCGAATAGTTTCGGAGATCTCGTGATGAGTGAGTGAGTGGTATTTCGCTTATATATATATAGACTAGGAATTTCGTGAAATCCGTTCTTAGTGAGCGTCTACATCACGAATGGAGAAAGTATGCTAAATTTCAAGTCAATCGGGCGAATAGTTTCGGAGATCTCGTGATGAGTGAGTGAGTGGTATTTCGCTTATATATATATAGATTTTATAATAAAATGAATTAATTATATTCTTAAATTTTATCATTTAAAAATCGGAATTGATTAATTTATTCACCCAAAAATTAATATTTATAAAATTCCAATAATAATAATATTTTAAATCAATTGGTATTGCTAAAAATAAATATTCATTTTTTTTTTATAAAATTATGAAATAATTCGTTTAATTTTTTTTTTAATAATTAATATTTAACTATAATTTTATAAAAATAGTTAAATTTTATACTTAATAATAAATTGATTTCATAAAATACTCAAATTATACAAATATACATTTTTTTTTCAAAAATGGTTTAAATTAATTGTATAAAAATATTATAATTTGTATATTAAACATAATGATGTCAATAATACTCATATTATTATATTAATACTTTTAATTTGATATAAAATATTTTTATATTTACCAATGAAAACTTGTATAATATAAATAAATTATTCAATTTGAATACTTATAAGTCATTACTAATTATATTTTAAATATATTAAAGTAAGCATTTATTAATTAATATACCTCTCCCTTATATATTTATTTCAACATAAAATTAATTAATTACATCCTTAAATTTTATTATGTAATAATTAAAATCGATTAATTAATTTACCAGAAAATTAATATTTTAAAAATTTTAACAATAACAATATTTTAAATCAATTATTATTCTAAAAAATAAGAATTCATCATTTTATTTATAAAATTATGAAATAATTTTTTTTAATTTTTTTTTTTTAATAATTACAATTTTCTCATAATTTTATAAAAATAGTTGAATTTTATACTTAATAATAAATTTATTTCATAAAGTACTTCATTTATACAAACATACATTTTTCTTTTAAAAAATGGTTTAAATTAATTGTATAAATATATTACAATTTAAATATTAATTATATAGATGTAAATATTACTGATATCTTTAGATTAATACTTTAAATTTTATATTAAATATTTTAATATTTACCAATAAATATTTATATAATATATAACGGGTTTTTCGACCTCGTGCGTTAGCGAGGCCGAAGTCCGAGATAAATAAATTTGGCCTACCTGCTGGATTATTGTTGGGCGCAAGGAGCTAGGCTCCACTCACGTCGTGTTCGGCTTACTCGGACCGAAACTCTTCGTCGGGGTGGCGGGTAAAAGGTGCAACCTAAATTAAAGAGGAACTAGGAACGATCGTCCGAGTACTAATAATTCGCCGAAATCTTAGTATTAATTCTAATTTATTGACAAAAATGAAATAAATGGTCGCCGGAATAACAAAATCACAATAATCAATGTATCAAATTTCGCACGCCGCAATTAATTCAATAATTAATAATTAACTTCGTCGAAGAACAAGCCGCAAGAATTTAATTAACAAAATTAAATGTCCAAAGAATCTCAATATCAAAATCACAATTTATCCATTAACAATAAAATTCCCAAAAATAAACCAAAATCGGATGTCGCGATTAATTTAATAGATCGTAATTAAATTTTTGCAAGAACTAAAACCAACGTCGCATGTAAGTTCAATAATCATTAAATAAGTCCAAAAAAAAAAACCGTCGCAAAATTTAACTCACAGTAATTATTTGCGTCACACAATCAATTGTCACACAATGGTTTTCGTACTAGTAATGATTTAAATTGACTATAAATCTCATCGCAAATACTTTAATTGTTAATTATTAATTAAGTCCACAAATTTATCGTTGCTAAATTGTGTAATTAGTAACTTGTAATTAACCAACAGTGTATTTTATCGCAAGAATAAAAGAAATCTAATTGACAATAATTAATTAGATTAGGCAGATCAATCGTCGCACAATGATTAGTTAATAATCAGGATTAAATTAAATAACAAAATTCTTTAATACTAATAATTCATTAAATCCAACATATTATTCGTCACAAAATTGTTTCATTACGAATACTTAATTAAATTGGATCAATTAATCGTCGCAAAAAACTTTTTAATCAATATCAATTAATTAGATTAAACAAATAAAGTGTCCATGAGAGCTCGGACCCGTCGCAATAAATGTAGTTATCCAAAATACGAATGGAAATATTTCAAACAGATTTAGCGTCAATTTCTTTTCTAAGTGAATCGATTGATTTTGTCAACACAACATTCTCAACCGGCGCATTACCCGCACGACCGAAGCTCAATAATCGGAATTATGACAGTAACACATAAGAATGTGAATAATCACTACAACAATTATTTTTGGTACCAGAAATACCTCGTGGGATAATCTCCGGAATAAATGCACAAAATAAAATTAAAATAAAAAATAAAAAAAAATTAACAACAACAAAAAAAAATTAAGTCACTCGTAAGCTCCTTTCGAGTAGGTGAATCCCACGAGATTTTTCAAAGACGAGGCCACTTACCCTGGTAGAAGGCGTCGTTCTCCCAAAAAAAAAAAAAATTACAGCAATTAAATATTGTCCGGGCTGGGTCGCACGGCTCCGTCGTCCTCGGCCTCCACGTCGAATTGACCCCCGCGTTTCAACACGGTGTGATGTACAAAAAGAATTTTCCAACAATGGGAAGTGCGTCGGTCACAATAGTTGACAAGCAATTCTCACGTCGTAGTCGATTGCTCAAAATTATCGACAATCCGTTGTAAGAATATTTATAATTCTTCACGTCGTCGTAATAATTACTTTAAATCAATAAGTAACAAATAATAAACCAGTGTACAGCAACTGACAAGAAATATCGCAGTGTAAAAGAAACCTCAAAATATCAGCGTCCGTTTATTGTAGCGGGAGCACGTGGAAGAAGGAAAAATGGCTTGGTTGTTGCCCGCCTGGCTGCACTCCCCTCTCTCTGGGCCCTTGATCCTCTTAACGCTCCAGAGATGGCTCTGCCTGTCCAATTTTCCAATATCAACTTATTTTGATATATTGACTAGAGCTTTGGCTCGCTCAACAGCCAGCTCGACAACTCCGCGCCTGCGCCACTCGTTCAGCCCCGTAGACTGACCAGTCCGTCGTTTGATCCTCGGGTCAGCTTTCCGTCGTCGGTGATTTTCTCGGGGTTATCCCACGTCGATGAAGCTCGTCGATGATCCTCTTCTCGGGTAATATGGCTGTCGTCTATAGTACCGAACAATACTTCTTATCTTAAAACTAACTTATTATCTAACTCAAATGATCAACCGCAATTTAAATTGATTTCGCGCGCAGTTGAGCTTCGATCGTTTTTACCCACGCGAGGGCGACTCGGTCGCGGCGAATCCAACCAATGACCTTCCTCACAACTGGAAAATTGCTTATTTAAAAATAAAATTAAAGTTAAATAGGAAACAACTGATAAACAGGTGACGCTAAAAGCGGCCTGTTACAAATATAACTGAATTCTTTAATTTAAATACTCATAAGTCATTACTAATTATAATTTGAAGATATTAAAATAAGCATTTATTAATAAATATACCTCTCCCTTATATATTTATTTCATAATAAAATTAATTAATTATGTTCTTAAATTTTATTAATTAACAATTAAAATTGATGAATTAATTTACCTGAAAATTGATATTTATAAAATTTTAACAATAACAATATTTTAAATCAATTATTATTATCAAAAATAAATATGTATAATTATATAAAAATAGTTAAATTTTATACTTAATAATAAATTTATTTTATAAAATACTTAAATTATACAAACATACATTTTTCTTTTCAAAAATGGTTTGAATTAATTGTATAAAAATATTATAATTTGTATATTAATTATATTGATGTAATTATTACTGATATTTTCATATTAATACTCTGAATTTTATATAAAATATTTTTATATTTACTGATAAAAACTTGTATAATGTGAATAAATTCGTTAATTTGAGTACTTGTAAGTCATTGCTAATTATAATTTAAATATATCAAAATAAGCATTCGTTAATTAATATACCTCTCCCTTATATATTTATTTCAAAATAAAATTAATTAATTATATTCTTAAATTTTATTATTTAATAATTAAAATTGATTAATTAATTTACCTGAAAATTAATAATTATAAAATTCTAACACTAACAATATTTTAAATCAATTATTATTATCAAAAATGAAAATTCATCATTTTATTTATAAAATTATGAAATAATTTTTTTTTATTTATTTTTTTTTTATAATTAAAATATTTTTAGAATTGTATGAAAATAGTTAAATGTTATACTTAATAATAAATTTATTTTATAACATACTTAAATTATACAAACATACATTTTTTAATTCAAAAATGGTTTAAATTAATTGCATAATAATATTATAATTTCTATAATAAAAATAATAATGTAAATATACTGATATTTTTATATTAATACTTTAAATTTTATAGAAAATATTTTTATATTTACCAATGAAAACTTGTATAATATAAGTAAATTATTCAATTTAAATACTATAAGTCATTACTAATCATAATTTAAATATATTAAAATAAGCATTCATTATTTAATATAACTCTCCCTTATATATTTATTTTAAAATAAAATTAATTAATTATATTCTTAAATTTTATTATTTAATAATTAAAATTGATTTATTAACCCTCGCGGTCGTAAAATCATAGTGGATCCTCGATGATTTTATGAAAGCCCCACCATGGGTCCACACTGGAATAACTGTGGAACCACAATGGATCCACTATGGTTTTGAGCCTTTCTACCATTATGGTCCAAAGATGGTACCATCGTTTTTCCATTGAGGTTAAGTGAGGGTTTTTTCATGGATTTCTAATGGATCGACGATGGTTCTACGACGTTCCCATTATGGTTACACAGTGGTTCCACAATGGTTCTTTCGTGGATCTTTAATAGATCGACGATGGTTCTACGCCGTTTCCTTTATGGTTAGACAGTGGTTCCACAATTGTTCTTTCGTGAATCTCTAATGGAGCGATAATGGTTCTACAACGTTTTTATCATGGTTAAACAGTAGTTCCACTATGTTTTTTATGTGATTTGATACAGCAAACTCGGGCTAAAAAAAGCTTTTTCACCTTTAAAATAAGCGTATGAGCATTCCCAAAACTTGGGAAAGATAAGTTTTTCTCATAACATTAATAACTCATCCTTCTATCATCATTCTTCTATCTTTACTAGGGATACTTTTTGAGATTACAATATTATACCGCATCAAAAAATTTAAACCTAATAATAGTGTCATGAGAGAGTAAAGATTCGGTTTTAGGAAAAACAAAAGTACTGTTTACCAGTTAGCTCGTATCACAAATTTTATATAAACTCAATTTACCATAAATAAATCGACATCTATGTAACTCTCAAGTATAGAAAAAGCATTCGATGTCGTTTGTCATAAAAGCTTTCTTTATAAGCAACATATTATAAATATACTCTTATAAATTGTTAAAATAACTTAAAATTTCCTCAATAGCTTTATATATACATGTTAATATTCCATACATATTTAGGTTTAGTGATATTAATCATAATCTGAATAATCCTGTACTTTGTATGATTAAATAATTTACGGGATTTTTTTCATATTAGTTACCCACATAGTACCTACTGAATACAAACAAAATTATCAAATTGAAAATCTAATCAAACAGAACACATTAACTTAGTTAGTTACGTTTTATCAAACTTTAATAAATGCAAAATAATATTAGGAGAATAAATAATATTGCAATCCAACATAAAATTTCTTTAACAATGAAAGAAAGAATTTTTAATAGTTATGAAAATATATAAACGAAAGTATTATAAATTATTAACGATTTATAGTGTCTTAAGAGTGGCGTGAAGTTCGCGGCTCTCTTTTTTTCTCCGCTAATTTACTGCTGATCCATCGCCGTATATGTATGTCGATGTCATCCGCTGAACCCGGAGCGTATCTTATGCGGTATTTCTTTTGCAAATGCTTGCATAATCCTGCAAATAATCGCAAAAACAATTTTTATTAATATGTTTACTACAGAGTAAAAAAAGTTTGGAAAATCCAAAAGTGCACGTCTGATCATTTTATTTTCCACAATAAAATTGATTAAAATAAAATACAAAAACAAAATAATAAAAAACAGAAAACTCTGCTATGATTTAGTGGCGCCATAATTCTAAGGTGAGGAAAAAAAATACTATAATCAAATATATTTATAAATATATAAATACACAGTCGTATCTTAGTTTTTTATAAATAATAATTCAATGACAGTGAATTGAATGCTCATATTAATTGAGAAAGTCCGCAGTGTGTTACTTTAGATAATAAAAAAAAAAAATTATTCCAGTATGATTATTTTTTCGACCAATTTCCCTGCCACATACACGGATCCATGAACACAGACACACGGACGTCCAGGAAAGATTATTTTTGATGTTATTATTTACTATGTTAAACAAAATAATTGTTATTGAAATATATTTGATATGCCTGACAGATTATTTAACTTGATATAAGTGCACTCATATTATGTTGTAAGTGCGATATAAGTAAAAAAAATCAATTTCAGTTTCGAGAAAATTGCTTTTTTTGATATGTCAAGAGTAGAGCACTACCTCAACGCTTCGCTTATGAGGCGTGCAAAATTTCTGTGTAAAATGGACCCGAAGTACTTTACACGGCTGTGTAGTGTGAAATAACGGTGTAAAATTCTGTCGGTGTAAATTTCCTATCGGTGAAATTTTAACTCGGCGTAATTTACTTGTTTTACACCATACCATGTTATTCGATATATTTTTGTTGAATGATCAACGATTGATCATTGAATATTTTTGATTATTCAATTCTAATCCCCTTTATTAATAAGTATATTAATATTATTTATATATTTAGTAGTTTCTTAAACTTTTTTATATTTTTATTTCAAACATTTTTATAATTAAAAATCTTCATCATATATATTATACATAATATTATCAAGTCTATTATTACATATTTACAAGTAATAAATAAACTTTTTTCACTGATATTTGTGTTGCCTTCATAAGGTTCTTCATGATTTAACGTCAACAAATTTATAATGACAATAGAATCGAAAATGTTTTTAATAAATGGAATCAAACCATGATGAAAATTGATGATACTGAATTCAAAAGACAGTTAACATCTTTTAAGATCTTCTAATAATTAAATTATATCGAAAAAAGATCCAAAAGCGGTTGACCCTGCAGGTCATCCCAACGTAGATGAAAAAATTATATTGCTTCAAGAGAAGAAAACTAAAAACAAGAAAATAATTTGAAGAGTTTTAGTGTCTTAAACCAAGGCAGAGAAATTTTGAATCGAGTAAAAATCTATTGGATCTAAGCAAATTTTTTTGGTTAAAAAATATTTTTTTGAGTCTAAATAAGATAAGATAATTCTTTAAAAATATTTTCTCGGGTCTAGTTCATTTCTTTATCTGTGTAGAACTTTCTTCTATCTATACTCAAAGTGCGCTAAATTATGCTCAGGTATATATTATTAATTTTTTTTGGGAATTTTGCATCAACGATATCTTACGAACAAATTGACCGATTTCAATTTTCGAAACGTCATTTAACGCAGTTTCTTGACTAGTAGAAATATTTCAAACGACAAAAAATCGTTTGGTCTGAAAATTTTTAAGTTATGTTATAAAAAATTTTTTTTGGAAATTTTTCAAAAGCTATAACTTTTTAACGCGTAGGTCGATTTCCATGTTCAAGAAAGCAATCGACGCAGTTGTATGAGTACTAGAAATGTTATTTTGAGTGCAAAATCGATTGGTCGAAAAATCTCTAATTTATTCGAAAAAATACACTTTTCTTCAAATTTTTCGACAATGACATCTTATGAACAAATCAATCTTCATTTTTTGAGGTCTTATTTGATGTCGTTAATAATAATAATAATAATAATAATAATAATAATAATAATAATAATAATACGTGCGTGATCATGGCTTGTCCACCCAGCTGACGTTTTCCTTCTTAAAGTCAGCTGGCCTGATGTCCGAGACTGAAGGGTTCATATTTGCCTGCCAAGATGGTGTCATTAACACTCTTGAGTACCGTAGCAAGGTGCTCCAGGTGCAGCTTCCGGACACTTCCTGTAGGAGGTGTAGACAACATCCGGAGACGCTTATGCACCTTTTGTCGGCATGTCCTGTGCTGGCGAGAGGTGCATATATCCAGCGTCACAATGCTGCCCTGAGAGTACTGTACTACTATCTTCGTCATTGCTACGGTATTGACGTGACACCAGTGCTGCCTTATTGCCAGGAGATATTCCCCAGGTTGTTGAGAATGACAGTTGCAAAATTTATTGGAACATGCCATTTGCAACAACCCGGCGGATAGATCACAACAAACCTGATATTGTGCTCTTCGACAAGGCCACTCGTGACATTTATGTCATTGAGTTCTCGGCCCCGGCTGAATAACATCTCAGCCAAAGAAGAGCACAAAAGACAAATATATCAGGATCTCCTGTTTGAAATTGGCAAACTTTACCCAGGTCACCGTGTCAAGCTTGTCGTCCTGATTGTTGGCGTCCTAGGAGGGATGAAACAGTCTTTTGTATCCTCACTTGCCAAAGTTCCAGCTTGCTCATCAAAAGCTGAGTTCTTGGCAGTTAGGATGCAGAAGGCTGTTATACTTGGTTCTCTCCGTCTCTTAAGGGAAATGACTTTGGCCTGCTGTGATCACTAACCGCCTTGTTGTGCGGAGTGGTCCAGCAGTAACGGATGGAGCTCAGGCTGGGCCCTCGGAGAATCGGACTCCGGTGATAACCCCCCTGAGCATTTAGTAACAAAATAATAATAATAATAATAATAATAATAATAGCGATGCTTGCTACGTGGCCTCCAAGCGGCGCATTGCGGGAAACGCAGACCATAACATCAGGTCTGTAGGCGAACGACGTAGCCCGTGCAGTGGGCCAACTACTCACTGCATGGAAATAACTGAGTTACCACAAGATACCAACTCAGAAGTGCTCCCACAACCGGTCCTTTTCGGATGAGGACCATTCATCAGGTGGGAGGAGCACGCCGGACCCGATGAATTATGACGACCCTGGCGCTATAAGGACTTACTTTAAGTGGACGGAGGAACTCAGAGTCGATCTCTTGGTGTGCTACCAACGTAGCGAGCCGGGGTGAGCGGCTATATGGCCCGGATGCACACTCTTTGGAGTGATATGCATCCGGAGCTAGCGCATTTTACGCCCAAACACCTGCGTAATTATGCCGCTCATCTTCGGCGAAATAGAAGATCGCTTGTGCCGGACAGAAGGCAGTCTAATAGACTTTCCTTTCCGGCGCAACTACACCAAGAGCGACGCCGTTCCTCCTTGGACAACAACAATCCCTTTGTAGGACGGCAAGTAAGTATATCTAAAAAGATAACTTACTCCCAACAACAGCTTGACGCGGTAAACGAAGATCTCCGTGCAAACATCCTGGAGGATTCCACCCTGCTCACTGTGAGCCAGGTTGTGTATGGTGCAGCAGTTTCGGCTTTTCCGAGAGAGAGACATTGTCTCTCGATCGAGGCAAGGTTGAGACAGCGCATCTTACAACTTGGCTCCAAAATTGACAGATCCCGGAAACATGTCTCCCGCATTCAGTGTGTGATTGAGTTCGAAACAACTCAAAAAGCATACACGCCCCGAATTCGACGCATTGCTGCTGAACTTCGGTGGCGTCATCACACACTGAACAAGAGTACTCTTCTTGTCATCAAAGAAGAGTCTCTTAATAAATTGCGGGCTCTAGTGACTGCCAAAAAGTCACTAGAGAAAAGGCTGAAGCGGTTGGTCGACAACTCGTTGTTTCGATCCAGCCCTTCACGGTTTCTGACACCAAAGACCGATGTTACCGGGACTTATCCAACACCTGAGCGGGTGGAAGCTTTTTGGACTGAGTTGTATGGAGATCAACCAAACGTGAACGCCAACACTCCAGCTCTGCACGACTTCAAAGCATTCTGTCGGGAACACCGTCGGCAGAATGCTGATGAAGAGAGCCCTGCAGTCAGTGTGGATGAAGTTCGTTCAGCTCTAAATGGCAGCAAAAATTGGGCTGCCCCGGGACCAGATGGCATTAATGTCTTCTGGTGGAAGAAGTTTACTTCTACCCACCTCCATCTGGCCCGCATATTTACATCGTACATTAGAGCTGACGATCCGATTCCGGACTGGCTTGTAGAAGGGCGAACCGTACTGATACCTAAAAAAGGTGACTTGTCTGACCCTAAGAATTTCAGGCCTATCACCTGCTTGAATGCGGTTTATAAAATTTTTACAAAAATTTTAAATAACCGTATCTTGCAGCAGATAGAGCCTGTATGGCAACAGATATATGAACAACGTGGCAGTAAAAGAGGCCTGTCAGGTTGCAAGGAGAACCTGATAGTGGATCGATGCGTCTTACAAGATGCGATCTACTATCAACGCAACCTGTCAATGGCTTGGATTGACTATCGCAAGGCATTTGACTCAACTCCTCATGAGTTGATTTTATATCTACTCAAATGCCTGGGAGTCAATCCGGAAATAGTGGAATGCATTCGGCGTACAATGCAGCTCTGGCGAACGCGTTTTCACATTGGAAGTGGAAACGCATTGCACGTAACCGGAGTTGTAGAGTATAAACGGGGGGTCTTCCAAGGTGATTCCTTGAGCCCTCTGCTGTTTTGCGTTTCACTGCTGCCTATATCTGTTGCACTCCGTAAAACTCATGGGTACTCTGTGGGGCCTCCGGGTGATCGAAATATTCGATCACCCATCTGCTTTACATGGATGATCTGAAGCTCTATAGTGCTGATAAAGATCATCTACAAGCGGCCCTCAACATCGTAGCAGAGTACACACGAGATGTCGGAATGTCTTTTGGGTTGGACAAGTGTGCGGTCGTACATCTGGCGAGGGGTAAGTGCTCTGATACGGGGATGATGTCGAGTTAGTGATGGGAGCGTCTTAAGACAATTAGACGCGGAGAGTTGTATAGATATCTAGGAATGGAAGAGCACCGTATGCATGCGGTCTCTGAAGTCCAAACAGCTCTCCGAGCGAGTATGTTAGGAGACTCCGGAAAATTTGGTCCTCCGAACTTTCCGGCAAAAATAAAGTCTCAGCTACTAATATGCTCGCTGTCCCAGTCTTACTATACTCTTTCGGTGTCCTGAAATGGGCCCGAAAGGATTTACGAGATCTCGACATCAAAACCCGTAAGATCATTAATATGAATCGGAGCATGCACCCCAATTCATCAGTCGCCAGATTATACCTCTCCCGGTCCATCGGTGGGAGAGGTTTGCAGAGTTTGGAGCGGCTTCACGACCGTTTGGTCCTGGGTTTAACACACGAAGTTGTCAATTTCACTGCAGACGAGGATGACTTTCTTATGCAAATTGTACATAAACATGAAAATGCGCATAAGGGGTCATTCTTGTATAAGGCAGCAATATATGCGGCAAGAACCCTTGGTCTTGGAGAAATAAACGCTCTTATGGAACTCCGAAAGGAGGAATTTAAGAGCGTCATCAGGAACGCCGAGGAAAAACTACTCCTTGGCGAACTGATGGACAAGTCCATGCACAGCGTGTTCTTTAAACACGTGCGTGATCATGGCTTGTCCACCCAGCTGACGTTTTCCTTCTTAAAGTCAGCTGGCCTGATGTCCGAGACTGAAGGGTTCATATTTGCCTGCCAAGATGGTGTCATTAACACTCTTGAGTACCGTAGCAAGGTGCTCCAGGTGCAGCTTCCGGACACTTCCTGTAGGAGGTGTAACAACATCCGGAGACGCTTATGCACCTTTTGTCGGCATGTCCTGTGCTGGCGAGAGGTGCATATATCCAGCGTCACAATGCTGCCCTGAGAGTACTGTACTACTATCTTCGTCATTGCTACGGTATTGACGTGACACCAGTGCTGCCTTATCTGCCAGGAGATATTCCCCAGGTTGTTGAGAATGACAGTTGCAAAATTTATTGGAACATGCCATTTGCAACAACCCGGCGGATAGATCACAACAAACCTGATATTGTGCTCTTCGACAAGGCCACTCGTGACATTTATGTCATTGAGTTCTCGGCCCCGGCTGAATACAACATCTCAGCCAAAGAAGAGCACAAAAGACAAATATATCAGGATCTCCTGTTTGAAATTGGCAAACTTTACCCAGGTTACCGTGTCAAGCTTGTCGTCCTGATTGTTGGCGTCCTAGGAGGGATGAAACAGTCTTTTGTATCCTCACTTGCCAAAGTTCCAGCTTGCTCATCAAAAGCTGAGTTCTTGGCAGTTAGTATGCAGAAGGCTGTTATACTTGGTTCTCTCCGTCTCTTAAGGGAAATGACTTTGGCCTGCTGTGATCACTAACCGCCTTGTTGTGCGGAGTGGTCCAGCAGTAACGGATGGAGCTCAGGCTGAGCCCTCGGAGAATCGGACTCCGGGGATAACCCCCCTGAGCATTTAATAACAAAATAAAAATTATAATAATAATAATA
This sequence comes from Cotesia chilonis, assembly GCA_018835575.1. NCBI lineage: Eukaryota > Metazoa > Arthropoda > Insecta > Hymenoptera > Braconidae > Cotesia > Cotesia chilonis. Next base: position 187,236 of record RJVT01000139.1, read on the forward strand.
ATATCTGCTGATAATTTATAATGATTAGATTTAATATCTTAACGCAAAATCATCATGAATTATATATAATTGTATATATATACACAACAACAATGTATATATATATTTCCATGTTAGGCAGTATAAAAATTTTTCATTAACACCGCCTGAATCTAACATGGAATTGGGTATAATTTTAACACTATAATTTTTACACCGAGACTAAGAAAATAATTCTTATTTTCATTTTTCAGGTAATAAGTTCTAAGTTACAGTTGCTGCTTTATCAAGAAGAAATTGTGGTGTACTTTAAGTTGCTGTATCGATATTTATTATATTATTGGGCTCGTTCAAGTTTACTAAATTTTTAGTTGCACTGAGCTTAGGTTAGTATACCTTGCATTGTTTTCTTATAAATATTCTTTAGAGAGAATGTAGTCACTTTAAGTTTTTGGTACAAGATCTGTTTAGATCTGCCAAGAGCTTAGTAAACTTGAACGAGCCCATTATTTTCACTTATATTTAGATACATAATTATAATATGTCAGTACAGTTAACGGTTAGCATTAAAATAATAAAGGCATGAATTAGACTAAATATACTCTGACAGGGATTAAAATAATGCTGCAACTTCGCTCAGCGGGCAGAAAATTATGAGCTTCATCCCTGGGGAAGAAAATGATCGATTTCTGTCCGGTAGCAGTCGCATTGGTCTGAAATTGGCTAGTTTCGGTCGGCTTAACAGGCATTGAAACTCGCATTTTGAATACAGGTTATATGAAAATAATTTAATGAAATAACTGATAGCCGACAATAATAACAACTATTCATATATTAAGTTTTGAAAATTTACATACAAAGCATGAAAGAAATTGTCGTTGGTTTAAATTTTCCTGCTAACAGTGAGCATTGATATTGACAAGTTGAATGACCTTATGCGCTCCGTCAATTTAATTAAAAACTGATAAATAACAACGCATGTGCACATTGACTCGATAAGAACTATGTTTACTATACAGATAAAAATAATTGGTAGAGGCTACCGATTATTTTTTGCTACAAGCAATGGCTATTACCGAAAAAATCGGTGTTAAACCTAATCGAAAAAATGAGGGAAAAGCATTATTAGCCGATAAAAATTTCATTTTTCAGGCAAACTCTTTGAGATGACGTTTATGATAGTTTTCACAAAATTCTCTTTAAAGGAATAGATTTTTATCTATTATTGCAGTAAAATTTTATTTCATATAATTATGAATGCCTACATATTATTTTAAAATTATTTTATACATTAATTAACAGATGAGAAACTCAAGTTTGAAAATTTTTGTACCCAGAAACTCTCCTTAAATCCAGTACATTTTTTTGGCTTGTAAATTTTTCTCTTATTCCATTTGAGATTTTATTTCTTCAAAGTGATTTCCTTACTTAATGATTTCTTTAGTACAAATAAATTGAAAATAATAAGGGGAGGTGCTGCACGACGGTCCCCCTGGGACACAACGAACCCGTCAAAAATTTGGTCTAAAAATTTTTATTATGTTCTTCGACAAATTATCATGATTTGGACGTATATATGAATTTTTAAGAAAATTCAGTACGGCTGAGGTACAATGGACCACTCAGAAAAATTTTGTTACAGAAAAATCTTTCACTATCGTCAAATTATAAGTTTGCTCTATAGAATGGTTTAATTTGCTAAAATATGGATTTATACGAGTTATCTGAACTAAAATGGACCACCCAGAAAAACTTGAAAAAGTACGATTTCTAACAAATTGAAAAATTTTCAATTGAAAAAGTGACTTCTTTTAAAAACTGTTATATTTCTTATTCCAAGTCTAAAAAAATAATGCAATATCAATTTTTATTCAATGACTTCAAAAACATATTGAAATAAAAATTACACTTTTCTATTAAAAAAGATTCGTGTACCAAAAAAAAATATTGTGCGCAATTAAATTGTATTAAATCAAGCAAGCAATTTCTTCAACGTAATATTCCCAAATCAAATTTGATCCACAAACTTTCCTGCTTGACTAATTTTTTTAAAATGATTTCCTTGGTTTAAGAATCTTTTTCATAAATCAGTTTAGTTTTATTAGTATATATAAACTTAAATTTATCAAATAATACGATTATAATAATTACTTCAGGCAAAAATTAATAGTAAGGCAAATTTTGTATCTCAGGTCAGGTATTTGATCCCATATATATATATAAGGGTGGGTCAAAAAAATCAAATATTTTTTTTTCACAATTAATACGGAAAAATGGATTACTAGACACATTAAAAAAATTCTCACCAAATATGAACTCTTAATTTTAATAGGAAGATCCTCCGCGTCGTAGTTTTTCATTTTTTTCTCAGTCCAATAGAAAAAAATTCATTCCTCATCATTAATTGGTCGTACAGAAAAAATTTTTTTAAGAATTTTGTAGGAAATTTAATGCTCTACAAAAAAGGTATCTTATGTTTTTTCCGTAAACCTCACCATTTCACTAATATTGAAGATTTAAGATTGATTATTTTAAGTCAAATGTCACTTTTGTTTATGAATTTTATAACTCGACAAGAAATGGCTATTATTGAATGGGCAATAGAAATTTTTGTAGCAAATTAACTGCTCTATAAAAATGGTATCTTATGTTTTGGCGATTAAATTAAGCGTTCAAAAGATATTCATCATCAAACTTTCATGTATACCGATTTTAAGAGTTTTTGATTAAATAATCGAAAAATTTCAATTTAATCTATCAGTTTTGAGAAAATTTCATTTTTTGTCTTTAATGTAAGTATTATTTGAATTTTGTTTTCAAAATTTTTATTCAATAATTCCAAACTTTTTATTTTTCATCATTAGAAATCACGATCATGTTGTTTTTTTATAACGTCTTCAAAACGTCTTAAAAAATTTTTCCACTACAGCTGTATATTGTCCTTGGGAAAATTTCTTCTGTAGAGAATTTTTGTTTTGTATTCTATTTACTCTGTTTCCCTTGTGAACTAGCGCCACCTACATTTTTCTTTATAGTTATATTGTTTTTATTTGTTTACATTTTCTACAGCATTTCTAGTGTTTCCACAAGTTATGATCTTGTATATGTGATAAAACGATTAAATATTTACAAATTTTGCGGTCACTACATAAATTTATATATTTATCGAAAATATGGATAAGGAAATTCATTTGATCGGAAAACCCATGCAAAAAATTTCAGAACGTAAGTTGCCAACAGTGAAAGAGGTTATGAGTGTTTTTTTTTATCAGCTCAAAGTGTTAAAATGTTCTATCAAACAAAGTGCTAAAAATGCAACTGATCAAGTTATTGAACTATGGAAAAACAACCAGATTCCGACTAGTGGATCAACTAATGTAATACAAAAAATTCTTCGCTATCATAACCGATGGTTGAAATTGCAAAAATCTTTTGTGCGAAAAAAATCATCAGCCCAAAACAAAAATGTAATAATATTTCAGAATGAAATCAAAGCATTATTTGATATTGTAGATCATAAATCAATAAAACTGCTTGATAATGATATTCGTGAACTATATTCAAATCAAAAAAGTGATACCCGGAAAGAAATTCTTTCAAATAACCCAAATAAATTAAACAGTACTATGAATACGATGGAAGTAGATGAAAGTCGTGAGTATTTACAACATTTAATTATTATAAATTTTAATCAGAATTGAAAATAAATTAAATTGATTATAAATTATGAATAATAAAGTATATTATTGTTTTTCTAATTAATTATATCATAAATGTCAATATGTTCGTAGATGATAAATAAAAAACTCTTTGTGTTCCTTATTTGATGTCAAAATGAATGAGTTCCATATTTTTGCTTCCATTAATTAAATAACAACGCTTATTTTAGATTTGAATCAACCCTCAACCAGCCATGAGATTGTTCGAAGTGAGGAATCAGAGTCATCTTCAACCCTTACATTAAGTCAAGCTACAAATTTCGGTTCAGATTTAGAGTATGTGCCTCAAATACCGACAACACGAGCAAAAATAAATATTCTAACTCCAGAGCTTATCTCAGCACTCGACAGAGCTAATGTTAGTAGTAGAAATGCGATGTTCATTATTGCTCCAGTTCTATCAAGTGTTGGTGTTAATGTAGAAGATACAACTCTTAGTTATCGAACAATTCAACGAACTCGCATGCTCTTACGAAAAGACATTGCTATAGGACTAAAAGATAACTTCAAAGCTCATGATAAATATGTCGTGCATTGGGATGGGAAAATACTGAATGACATTTCTGAATCGAAATTTGTGGATCGATTACCGATTATTTTGACTGCTTTTGGTACTGAGCAGTTACTTGGAGTTCCAAAAATGAATAGTGGATCGGCAGAAAATCAAACAGCAACCATCTTGTCAACGTTAAATCAATGGGGTATTATTAGTTACATCAAGGCGATGTGTTTTGACACGACTGCGGTTAATACGGGTAACTAATCAATGATAAAATATTTAAAAGAAAATTTTATTTTCATCGTTCTAGTTGAATTGTTTTCATACATTAATTAAATTTTCGACACGTGCCCATTAGTTATAATTCTTTATTTATTTATAGATTTTAAATATGCGTTACAATTTTTATTAAATACAGAACTTAAAGTGTAATTATCTATTTTTACTATACAGGAATCCATCATGGTACATGTAAAGAAATTGAAAAGGCCTTAGGAAAAGAATTAATTTGGTTACCATGTCGCCATCATATTTATGAGATCATTTTAAGGAGTGCATTCGAAGTCTATTGGCCAGTATCATCCGGACCAAATGTTCCAATATTTGGCAGATTCAAAAAATTTTGGGACACATTCGATAAAACGAAGTATAAATCTGGTGTTGAAGATAGTATTGTTGCTAATATTATTACGAATGAAAAAAATAATCTATCTTCATTTATTAAGCGATACTTACAGGTATTATTTAAATACAATTTTAAGTGTAGAGGATAATTTTTGATTTTTTACGAATAATTGATTACTTTTGGTAGTTATCGCAACCCCGAGATGACTATAAAGAAATATTGGAATTGTCATTAATTTTTCTGGGAGAAATGCCACGAGAGCAAGTTTTCTTCAAGCGTCCTGGTGCAGTTCATCATGCAAGATGGATGGCAAAGGCAATTTATTGCCTAAAAATGTTTATTTTTAGAGATGAATTTGACCTTTCTAAGAAAGAATTGGATGGTCTTCGACAATTTTGTATTTTTATAGTTATGGTGTATGTAAAAGCTTGGTTTTCATCAACTTCTGCGACTTCTGCTGCTAATCACGACTTAGAGTTTATGAAAAATTTAATTGAGTACAGTAAAATTAATTCTTTAATTTCCTTGGCTACATGTGAAAAAATGACTTCACATTTATGGTACTTAAGTGATGAACTTGCTATTTTATCACTTTTTGATGATACCGTTCCATTAAACATAAAGAAGAATATTGTCGAAGCTGTTAAGACTCGCGAAGGTACAGATTCTAAAGCAAGAAGATTTATTATTGATAGAAAAAATTTACATTTAATTCTGCAAAAAAATATAAGTGACTTTGTTTCTAAGAAGTCATTAAAACTTTTTGAGATCTTTGATCTGCCGTATGATTTTCTTGACAAAAATATTGATTTATGGTCTACTGATGAGAGTTATAATGAAAATAAAGAATTTTTCGCACAATTGAAAGTTGTTAATGATGTGGCAGAGCGAGGTGTCGCATTAGTAAGTGAATATAACCAATGCTTAACGAAAGACGAAGAGCAATTTCAATTTTTATTGCAAGTTGTGAAAGAGCATCGAAAAAACTACCCTACTTGCAACAAAAAATTGTTTGAAAATAAATAGCTCAGTTGAAAATTGAAATAAAAAACTTTCTTATAACTAATTGGACATTTTTTTCTCTAAAACTGAAATCATAATATATTTATAATGAAAACTTTGCTTTTTTTATTGATAAATGATTAACTAAGCGATAAATAATGTACAATTTATTTTTTTAAATGTAGATAAAAATACTTACACATAAAAAAAAGCTTGAAAAACATTTTGAAGTTTCTCAGTTGATGAAAAAAAATTTTTTTCGTGTAAATTTTCTCAAAACTGATAGATTAAATTGAAATTTTTCGATTATTTAATCAAAAACTCTTAAAATCGATATACATGAAAGTTTGATGATGAATATCTTTTGAACGATTAATTTAATCGCCAAAACATAAGATACCATTTTTATAGAGCAGTTAATTTGCTACAAAAATTTCTATTGCCCATTCAATAATAGCCATTTCTTGTCGAGTTATAAAATTCATAAACAAAAGTGACATTTGACTTAAAATAATCAATCTTAAATCTTCAATATTAGTGAAATGGTGAGGTTTACGGAAAAAACATAAGATACCTTTTTTGTAGAGCATTAAATTTCCTACAAAATTCTTAAAAAAATTTTTTCTGTACGACCAATTAATGATGAGGAATGAATTTTTTTCTATTGGACTGAGAAAAAAATGAAAAACTACGACGCGGAGGATCTTCCTATTAAAATTAAGAGTTCATATTTGGTGAGAATTTTTTTAAGGTGCCTAGTAATCCATTTTTCCGTATTAATTGTAAAAAAAAAAATAGTTGATTTTTTTGACCCACCCTTATATATAGTAAAAAATTCAACATCTCTTTGAATTAAAAAAGTTGTTAATTTAGATTTAATACTTTCATACACATTAATTTAATAATGAAAATAATTATTTTAGTCCTAACAATGATAATGATAAATGTTAATATTACTATAATTTTTAACATAAATCTATTATTACCGATATAATTAATTTCATTCTTATAATTACTATTATTGTTATTGTTATTATGACATTGTTGTAAATAAAGGACACCATGCATCATACGCATAATTATAAGACCTATCGCCTAAAGATTACAATTATTTGAAACCCGCTCGATTGGACAACAATGCCACCTATAGGCAACGACCACAAAATCATAGATTGTGTACACTGCCCAATGTGAATTGCCACATCCTGAACTGCTGGCTTGCCGGAGGACAGTAAATCTTAAACAATGTTTGTACTCATAAAACAATGTTTGTACTCATAAAATATTTTTACATTCTTAATTTAAAGTTTGAATTTTTCCCGCGAAAAATCAAAAATTCATAAATAAATAAATTAATGCAGTCAAAGCTATTGTTATATAAAAGGCTGTTTGTTCGTTAATTTTGAAAATCAAATCCTAATAAAATAATTAAAATTTTGATTTTTCATTGTATCTAGGAGTATTAAAAAACTTAACGTGACTGACCCGTGTAAACTCCTCGGTTTAAATCGATTAACTATCTTATCAATGGGGATTTTACATTTTTTATATACACTAGAATTTGAATTTGCGCGCGCAAGCGCGCGCCTGAATTTGAAATTTGCATATATTTTCATGCTTATGATATATTTGAACCAATCACGTTACGAATAGATTGCTTACATGATATATATTCATATTTTTCATCTAAATTATAAAAGTGGATATAGTAAAAAATTTCACATCTTTTTAAATTAAAAAAGTTATTAATTGAGATTTAATACTCTAATACATATTAATTTTTTAATAATAACAATAATTATTTTCATAATAACAATAATAATGATAAATATTAGGGTCACTTTTAATTTTAACATCGAACAAAATCGAACGACTCATTCAAAAGTTACAGTTGTTTAACAAATACACTTGGAGCTTGAGGAGCTAAAAATGTAAAAAATTGCGCTTTAAGCTTGAAATGCTCAAATATTAATCAAAAGACACAGTTTAAAGTACTTGAAATGCGAACTTAGCAGGGTTGTTCTGCACGATCAACCGATTTCCAGATTTTTTGATTATGTAGAAATAATTTTTTTATGATATTCAAATAAACTTTATTTAACTAGACAATGCGTTATAATGAAACTTTCAATGTATTTAATACCTTTTATTTTATTATTGCTGTCGGTTTTTCTACAATCGTAAGATAACGCAATAGATAAAATACTTAGAAAGATCTTTATCTTGTTCCGTCGAAAAAGTATAACTTCTAACGTGCGTACATAAGTACACACATACTTTTTTTTTTAGTATTGTAATTTTTTCAATTTTTATTTCGTTGTTTTTTTCCATTAAAATTTTTACATTAAAATATCGTTGTGAGCGAGCTATATAACGAAATGAGCTATTTTAAAGCAGACCTGGGATTTCTATGCTCAAAATTTTTTCAGCATTACAAAAATGAGTCTATTTTTTATTTTTTAATTATCGTCATTAAATGTTGTTAATATGTTATTTTTTTTTTTTTTTATTCAGTCTTATAATTTTTTCAATTTTTATTTCGTTGTTTGTTTTCATTAAAATTTTACATTAAAATATCGTTGTGAGCGAGCTACAAAATAAAATGAGCTATTTAAAAGCAGACCTGGGATTTCGATGCTCAAAATTTTTTCAGAATTACCAAAAATGAGTCTATTTTTGATTTTTTAATTATCGTCATTAAATGTTGTTAATATGTTATTTTTTTTTATTTAGTCTTATAATTTTTTCAATTTTTGTTTGTTGTTTGTTTTTATTTAAGTTTTGTTTTTTTTTTTTTTTTATTTAAAAATAATTTTTTTTTCCATTTAGAATAAGTTATTACTAGTAGTTATTTTATTTAATTTTTCGGAAAGTTTAAGATAGGGTGATATATTTTGAGTATCAAGATGCGATGTATACCTCAAGTTTCAATTTACTTCTTTTGTAAGAAAAGTACGTAAGCATTTTTAGAATTTGCAGGACATCTTACTGATTGTACAGTCTCATCATCAATTTGGATCCAAGTTAAATTATGTTTAATCATCGCTACATGATGAATTTTAGAATTACTATCTTTTGAAGAGTTAAATATAGCACTTACAACAGAATAGTTTGTATTACATAATGTTATTTTTGCTTTTGGTACCGATTTTATAAACCCTTTTTTCCGATTTATTAATTTATTTTTTCCTTTGATAGACACGTGTAATTTCACAACTAATATCTGTTGCAAGGAATTTAATGAAGTTTTTGTTAGCGTTTCTTTGACTTCTTTACAATTTCCACATAATTTTAAATTAGTAAACCAATATCCAAATGATGAATCAATTAATTCTTGTAGTTCAAATGTTTTTTTCTCATCATATATTGAAACATGTAATACATTTTCTACTATACTGTAAGAATTGGAATAATTGCATGTTTTGCATCGATCGTTAATTTCTATTTTAAATTATACTAAATTTCTAATATCACAATTATCATCACAAATTTTAAGAAATACTGACACAGGATCGTTATTTATCATAGAATAAGGCTGTTCTATTAATGACTCTTTAATGTATGATGGCTTTTTCGCTGCGCTGGCGTCGACAGCGCCGAAGAGGTCCACCTAAATGTTTGGCCTACCTGGTTAGTTGATGGTTGGGCGCCAGGAACTTTCGTTCCACGGTTCGTTGGTTCACGTGGATCGTCGTTGGGCGGCGGGTCGAGGCCGAAGAGATTCAAAGGTATATACGAAGCGTACAAGGAAATCGGTTCGGGGAATAATTAAAATTAGGTAAAATAAATTAATTGCACAGGCACGATTACGAGTGAATTATTTATTTAATAACTAGCGAGGTCGAATAACATTCGCAGGTTCAATCCAAAAAAAAATAGCAAAGGACGAATAAAATCAATACAAAAAAAAATTGTTACAAATAATATTGTGTTAAATAATTTTCATGAAAACGCCAAAATAACAAAGCCAATCGGAATTTGGGCCACAGGCAATCGCAACAAGAAAGCAAAATCTAATATTCGTTCACGCAAGTCACTAAAATCCAGTCGACAGTAGTTTCGCAGGGAACAAACGAAATTAACAACAAAAAAAATAATTAATAAAATATAATTATCTCGCTTGTTTCGTCTAAACAATTGTTTCGAATTAATTAATCAAGACAAATATTTATTCGCCGTGTTCGCTTAGCAACAATTTACGAATTTGTTAACAAAAAAAATTACGCCAGTTCCGAGTAACAGTAAATTTGCGAATTATTAAAAAAACTTGTTTATTTAACAAAAAAATATAGCTCCTTCGCCGGTTTCGATCAACAGCAAAAAGATAAGTAACTAATCGATAGTTTATACGGGATCGCTGTTACCCGTCGAGTAATTCGCGGGAACAAAGCTCGAGGTGCGACAAAATTTTTCAACAGTACACTCCAGCATCAAACAACTATACACAATGGTATTAACTACTTGTTACAATAGAATTTGGCACCGGGTACCTGGCTGACGTCACCGAAGCCGGAATTTAACAATGTAATTGGTGAATTCCGGTACACAAGTAAATTCGGACTCAAGTCCGAAGTCGTGAGCAAATATTAATAATAGAAAAAAATTAACTTTAATAAGATTATCGAGGATAATCTAATTAATCGCGATTCGTGGTGAAGTCACCCAGGTAAAATAACAACTGCGACCGCACTTACCCCACTCAGTCGACCTCTCGGTAAGAATTTCAAATAAATAAGCAAAATCCGATGTCGGCGGAACTGATAAATGTGATTCCTCGGCGATGGCTTTTCCCCGGGAACGGCGGGATCGAACGTCACAAATGTAGTTGCTGTCCTTGACGCTGGTATAACACTCTCTTCCGAATTCACTTGGATTATCTTCGAAACAAAACGGCGAAACTCCCACGAACAATTTCCCGTGTCGATTTTTCAAGTAAATTGTAATAATACTTTTCCTCGACAAAACAAAACAACAAAAAAAAGAAACGGTTCGATTTTTAATAGCGATAGCAAAAAAAAAGTATTGCGGTTTTAATTAATTAATTTCGTATTTTTTCTCTAGCACGTGGCATATAAGCGTTCGGTCAGAATTAGTACTGGCTTTTCCGTTTTCCTTTTGCCAACACGTGGCATGTAAGCGTTCGGTCCGAAATCCTACTGGCTTTTCCGTTTTCCTTTTGCTAACACGTGGTCTTTCCTTCAGCACCGCTAATGAGCTGCGCGTCCAATCAGCCGTCGTACGATAAATAGCCGTGATCGATGATTGGTCGATTTACCAATTTAGTTCGAGATTCGGCGTTCAGGTGGAGCCTCGACGTGTCTCCCGCCGTTTCAACTTCCAGTCGTTCGTGGAGTCCGATTCCGTGCCTTGCTAGTCACTCGTTGCTCTTCCCAGATGTCTCCTCGGTCGTTGATATCGACTGAAATGCGGGTTCGCCCGTCGCTTTCCCCATTCATACTATATCACTCACTCTCTATCCGATACATTGAATTTTAGTTCGGACGCATCCATTCCTCATTATTACTAATTGGCGCGGTTCGGCTTAAATTTTACCTCGAGCTTTGTTTTATGACCGGGACCACTTGGGGCGACACAGTCGCGTCGAATCTCAGCATTTCATCAGCTTGGCCAACACACACGGCTAAATAATACCAAAAAAAAAATATTCTCTAGTCGGATTCTAGGTGGGAAATTTCCCACGTCACAAATGTCACTGGACTTTAAAAGTAATTCGCGATTATTATATTTGCTATATAAATTACTAAGTTTATTGTTGACAGATTGATTTTTTAGGCTATGATTGATTAATAATTTTCTAATTATTGTATTGTTGAATATACATTGAATAATTGAGTCAAGACCATCGGAAACGTTATCACAGTTTTCAATACTTCGAAATTCTAATAAATTAAGAGAAGCTTTTTTCGCATTTTTGGGTTCAATTTGAATAGAATGTTCTTCAACTGCCCAAATCATATCCCATACTTTTTGCCAACGTGTATCAGGAATTGGTATGGTAGGTAAATCAGACCTATAAATTTTTCTTAAACGATTATATTCTTTAATTGCTGAAGAGCTTGCTTTAACGGAATGAGGATCAAAATTGATTAAATGTAATCCACGTAACTCTGTTACACGAGATAGGGCTACATAAATTTGACCAACATTAAAAATGGTGTTCCCTGCTTCCATGATAGCATTTTTTAAACTTAAACCTTGACTCTTATGAATAGTTACTGCATAACTCAAGCATAACGGAAATTGTTCTCTTACAACAAAAGCTCTTTCAAATAATTGAAATTTTACTTTAATCTTCTCAATAGCGTATTCAGTGTCTGCACCAAAGTCTACATTGATAGCTTGTATTTCACTCCCATCAATCGACTTGGAGATTGATTTAACTGTTCCAATAGCACCATTTACTAGACCAAGAGTAACATCAATATTTCGACGTAACATAACTTTTGCACCAATTTTTATTGTTATAGTTTTAGCAAGTCCAGCTGATTGACTAGCATTGTCTTCTATTTTATTTAAAGTGTCGGATACTTTTTTTATCAATGATTTATTACAATCTAAGTGGTCACGAGCCGTCAGTATAATTTCTTCAGAAGAAATTTTACTCGTCATAACTGAATTTATTAAATCACATTGCTTACAAGTAGGTACTAAACAGACTGAATCCGACGGCAATTTATCAATGTAATTACATATTTCATGTAATTTCTCATTATACGAAAGAGACGGATCCATAGTAATTTTTCTCTGCTCCAATAATTTGATGTCGTCATTAGTCATAGAAGCAACTCGCACTCGAGAAAGCAGCTGACCATAAATATTATCAGTTTTTTGTCTCATATTAATTCGAAGTTCTTCATAAGAGAATAAGTCGGTCCATAAATTAACACTACACATTGACCCAACATACTTTTCAGCATCTTCAGATGATAATGTGACATAACTTGGATTTTCATGTACAGGAGGAAGTTGGAGTAAGTCTCCGAAAACAACAACATGTTTACCTCCGAACCAATCATCGACATCAAAAATTTCTACTAATCTTAAATGTATATATATCAGAGTAATATTTGAGACCATTGATATCTCATCAATGATAAACAGCGTTGTGTTTTGTAACTGATCACGTAGTGCTTTTAACACATTGTCAGATAATTGCGTATAAGACGGTGTAAAACCATGTTCGACAGGCAATTGAAATACTCGATGTATAGTCAATCCATTAATATTGAAAGCAGCAATACCAGTAGGGGCTGTTACAACTGTTTCTCGATTCAATTCTTCTCTAATCCAACGTTTTATTACATTAATTAGAAAACTTTTTCCTGTACCACCTTCTCCGCTTACATACAATCTTAATTTTGTATTATCAGATAATATGTTGTTTTTGATTTTTTCAAAAACTTTCATCTGATCAGCGTTCATGTTTCTAATCATATCAGCTAGAGTACAATTGTTATTATCATGCTTTTGTGCAGCATCATTAATTTCTTTAGCGATTATATGTACTTCTGCAGCATCACAGTTTGATGACTTTTTCTGTGAATCATCATTATTATCATCGTCATTATTACATTTATTTTCAATCAATTTTTTTATGTATTCTAAACCTTTTTCAAATTCTTCATTGTATTCATGATAATCATTAGCTTGTTGAAGCATAGACTGCTGATGAGTAAATGACTCTGTGTAAGTTTCAAATCCATTTTTAAGCTCATCTGTATTACGCCATGGTTGAAATAATAATAACAATGAGTAGAAATAATCCTCTGGTCGATTTGCAATATTATATCTAAAATGATTAATCAAATAACCTCGTAACCGTTTTTTAAAAATAATCCTGGACGTATTTCATAATACTCATTAAGATTATTTTTTGGTTCTGTCTTAGTTGTATCGTACCATTTAGCAAAGTTATACAAGCATAAATTTTCTAAATCTTTAGGACGATTAGGGTAATAATCATCAATTAATGAAGGACAAAATATCTCAGTTGATTCAGGATCATTACGTTCTAATTCTTCAATTTCTTCTTTGGTTTTTAACTTTCTATTTCTTATCATTCGGACATCTAACCATTTAATAATAGTTTCTGAATCTGTACCATGTAGAGAAATGCCCAATAAAGTATCAGCAGCTTCTAGAGCTCCGACTTCTCTGTGAGTCAAACTACGAAATGCAATCTTCCACAAAAGCTGAGGTAAAGTTTTGGTTGAATTAATTTCATTAATTGTTTTTGATGATTTAGTTACTTCTCTTTTCGTTGCATATTTTGTGACATATTGTGTCAGTATCGTAGATTTTTCTCTGATAAATTGAATATCCATATTTTCTTCCCAGACAGATAAAACTGATGGATTGTAATCATTAATATTAACTTCGTTTTCATTACGAGGAAGATCGTATAGTCGGCTTTTACTTTTTAAGTTTCTACGCCCAGCTATTGAAGTAGCAGTATCACGAAGTACAAAGTTTTCAGAAACAGGCCGTGGAAATCCGAATCGACAAGCTTTACTTACTTTACCTGACTTTGGTTTTTTTGTTCGTAAGCAGTAACTATTGTGATTGTGTTGTTGATGTGTAGTTACGCGTCTGTAAAGTGTTGGTGATATTTTTTTATCTGGTAATTTACAAGTTACGTATTTCATGATAAATTCAACGACTTCTTCATTGGTGTTAATACCCATTATTGGAGCACCTTCTACCCAAAGTATTAAATGAAATGTTGAATTCCTCTACCTTGATATTCTCGGCGCCAAAAGTAATGACTAAGTGGACCGAGAGGTTGGCTATCTGATTGATGAATTCAAGAACAGCTTGAAATTTATTGTCAATAAATCTTGAAACTGATACTGGGTCAGCTGCAATTACTTCACTTGCAGATAGTTTATCAAAGTGTGGAGCATTAATTTCTTTTATATACTCAATTAAATCATCCCAAAGCCATTCAGCAGGACTGACAGTAAAAAACCATGTTGCAGGTCCGTAATGACGTGTCATACATGCCAAATTATTTCTAGGCTTACTCCAAAATTGTTCTGAATTTCGAAGTCGAGCAAACAGAGTTGTTAAATTTGCTTCTAACTGACCATCTTTGAGATGTTTCAAATAACTTTCCGCTGTGTATCTATCACGAGCATTTGTAACATTTAGCGTATGATAAACACCTGCACCAAGCTGACGAATGTTAGCGTCATTTAATAAAAAGAACAAATATTGCTGGTTCAAGCGAAAACGTGGATCAGCGGATTTTAATCGTGCTTTAATATACTCGAAAGCAGTAAGAGGTACATTTCTTTCTTCACATTGACCATTTTTACCATAAGGATATAAATCTGGAAAACATTGTAAGTCTAATGTTTTTATTCGATTATCTAATGCTTTTTCATTAATTTTTAACATTTGATACATATTTGTTGAAGTATCATTCTTCTTTTATCGTGAAGCGGATATATAGTGTATTGTGCATATTGAGAACTATCTGGATTTAATACTTGAGTAATCATAGCTTGATGTTGAGGTGTTTCACTTTTACTTTATTGAATATCAATTTTATCAGTAGTCTCTTTGTCTTTTGTTGACAATGATATTTTACTGTAAGTATGATCACTAGAATTTATGCTTTTGTCTCTGACAGATGACATTTTAGTATAGCTATGTTCTTTAGTAATACTATCTCCGCTCAGTCCTTTATTTTCTCTATCTTCTGACTTATTACTTAACTCTTCAACGTTTTGATTATCATCAAGAATCTCTTCTTTACTAACTAGCTTATTTTTTTCTTGTTCCATACTGATAGGAGTATTATCATTATCATTTTTTCACTGTTGATTGTATTTTCATAATTTTTATCTTCAGTCATTTCAATTTGGAATGAAATATTTTTTGAATCTAACCATTCACGTAAATTTTGAGGACATTGTGGTAATTCAATTTCAGAATAAAGAGTATTATTTCTCTTTAACCATGTCAATACTCTGAATACATTTTCTAAGCTAACCATTTTCTCCCATATAACATTTGACTTTGTAGGTATACTACGCATTACAATATACAACTCATGATGTTTATTCAGCGGATCAGTTGTGGAACAAATTTTTTTTAGTGTTTCTTCTATTGGCAAGGGAAGATGAAATGTTTGACCTTTGAGTTTTTGTATTCGCATAGTATGAGGTAAATTTTTTTTAGCAACAGTTCCTAATCTTTGAACGACTTGAAATGCTTTTGCTCGCTGTATAAGTACTTTTTCATACTCATTTAATGCAAAAATTTCATTCGGAATTTTTCCAACATACATGTTGTTTAGTAAGCAAGTTGGAGGCATAGATCCAGAGCGAATTTTTCGTAAGCAATATTACAAATAAAATCGCTATTCATAGTTTTATCTTGCTCATTAATAAAGTTAATTAAATTATTCCATATTTCATTTGAGATAGGCTGACGCAATTTACTCAATTCAATAACATCTTTTGTGAAAACTAGTTTTTGACAAGATATGCATTTGAATCGAGGTAAATCTAAAGATCGTTTTGTAAAAGCTGTAAAAGCTGATTTCAATTCAGTCTGTAATTTATCTTCATTCAAGCACAACCCGTCTTGATCTTTATCTAATATTTTTCCTTCTCCCTTCATTTTATTTGTAACATTTATTAAAAATTCTAAATCGCCTGATTCTAATGCCGTATCTAGATGATTCAAGTCAATCAAATTTCTTTTTATTTTGTATATAAGTTGTTTAATATATCGAACAGAAGGAAAATGAGGTGATAATAACTCAATGCATAAGAATTCTGAATTGCATGAATCAAAAGATGTAAGACAAAAATTGCAATGACCTAATTTATCCACTACATCATCAATTGAATGATATATAAACAGTTGATCCAAAAATGTTTGAAAATTATTCAAATTTCGTGTATTTAATTTTTCAAGAAAGTTTTTATACTGTACATACATTTCCGTCTCCATAGTAGCTCGGCAGTAATTATTGCAAAGCCACTTTTTTTTTGCATGATCATCTTTCAATAAAGGTAGTATATTTGTAGATTGACCTAATTTATTTATAGAAATAGGTTGATTCTCGATTGTTGCGAATGAATATGATGTCTCGTAAAAATAAGGTTCTGTAGTTGGTAATGGAGAGATTGACCACATATAGCTTTATATTCATCTATTGTAATTGCTGAAGAATCGAAAGGTAGGTGTGAAAGATGGAATTCAGCTTTCTTCTCCAAAATATGCAAAGTATCTGTTAATAATTTCATACATATTTTTCTTTGACACATACACCATTTGATGATTCTTTGCGCTTCTAAATGTTTTTCAACAACGCTTTCCCCATCTATGACTAAAGCTAACTTTTATGTAATATTCAGAAGATTTTATTTTAATAAAATTTTTTCTTGCATTCTCTCGACGGTACTTTGCCACGATTTTTTTAGTTACCGATAGTTTTTGTTTTAGAATTTTCTTACTATCAACAGATTTAGTTTCTGTAATAAATTATTATTATCATGAGACAATGAATCTTGTTTTGGTATTAAATTATTGATAAAATCACCGTCTTTTACACTAATAATTATCTCATCTGACAAGTCCTTAGAATTTTTTATCTCTTCAGATAAGTTTTTAGAATTTTCTAAACCATTATACAATGACAGTAATTTAATTTTTTTTATTTCCGATTGTTTTGTCGATAATTGATTTTTATTTGAATTTATATTATTGTTACGATGGTTATGTAACAATTTACTTTGATCTTTTTTCATCAATGCTTTATTGCGCCTAAGACGTAAGTTGTATTTTCGATGATTTCTTTTTGTTACTTTTTTTAAAGACGGTAAATTTAACGTTATTCTATGGTCAGTAGTCGGAAAGTGATTAATTGTATTTGTTTGAAATATTTTAGCCAAGTGAGAACGCATGAGACTCTGTTCGTAGACAATGCATTCAGGTTTTTGATTATATAATAAAGATATTGCAAACGCAATGGCAAATACCCCACAATCAGTGCCATTACGTTGGTGTTGGACTCTCATGAAAATTAATGATTTTTCATTGATATTGAATTGAGGATACAAATGTCTCAAAAATAAGGTTTGATCTTCATTTAATGTAAATTTATTCAAAGAATCATAAATATATATTTTTTTAGTATCATAATATGAGCATATCCAGTGTGTATCAGTACTCTATAATATTTGAATATGGTTTTTTAACGGTGGCACAGGTTCAATATTTTCAGGTCTTGCCAAATACAATGTATCACGATGATCATAGTAATTCGAACAATTAGATAGAATTAATTTAAATTGATACATATGTTCATCCTGCAATTGATCTCCATGTGTAACTATTAGACTGGGCAAAAAAAAACGAGTATTTTTTTTCTTTAACGATACTGTGAAATTATCATTCATGATGATCGAAAAAAATTATTGTGAAAGGTTGAGTCCTTAATAATAATATTAAGGGGTGTATCGTTACGACTATAGATTTTTTAACCGTAATCGCATTTTTTACTCAAAACTCGTCAATTATCAATCTGAAAAATTTTAGCGATACGTATTCTCATAGGAAATTAAATTTCTTAGAAAAAAGCTTTCTTAGTAAATTAATGTAAAATAAGCCGTTTCCTTGTAATCGTGCCTTAAACATTGATTTATTTTTTCAATTTTGCATTTCGATTTTGAATTTTTGTAACTCCCAGAAATATTAATTTTCTTACGGTTAAAAATACTTATTTTTAAAGGAAATTTAATACTCTACAAAAAAGGTTTCTTAACATTTTTAATTAAATTCACTCCTTTCAAAGTTATTCGACGTTGAAGTTAAATTCAAAAATAATTTATCGTTTTTTTCGCGTTACACATGATTTTTTCCATTTGATTGAAAAACTTATAACTCAAATATTGAGAATAACTTTTTTTTATTGGACTACTAAATTTTTTTTTATAAAATCATAATTTATCAATGTATTATTTTGCTTTTTAACGATTGGTTATCTACATAAATTCATTTTCACTGAATTTAAGTAACTCTAATAATAAAAAAAATTCGGTTTCTTAACTATAAGTTATTTATTTGACTACTGACATACTTTCATTTACAGAAAAAAAAATTGAATAATAAGTCAAAACAAATAGAAGTGATAAAGGAGATAAAAAATCATTTTATTTTCACTTATAATTTATATTTAAAAAAAAATGCTTATGATGCTTTAATTATTATTAAATTATAAAGAATGATCAATTGAAAAAATAATCATTCAATCAAATTACTTTTATTACAATTTGGGTATTTTTTCCGATGTTCACTAACGGCTAACAACAAATATTGAAGTTGTTCTTCGTTTTTAGTGAGACACCTGTTGTAATCTTCAATTAATGATACACCACGCTCTGCAACATCATTGACGACAGCTAATTTTTCGAAAAATTCTTTACACACTTGAAAACTATCGTTTTTGGACCAATTGCTTATATCTTCATCGATAAAATCATACGGCAAATCAAATTCTTTGAATATGGTGAGCGATTCTACAGAAATGAAGTCACTGATATCTTTTTCTAGTAATTCATCTGAATCGCTTGCTACTTCATATTTTCTGGTTTTAGTATTTGAAGATTTTTTATTTATTAGGTTTTCAATCATTTTTTTCTTCACAGTCAGGTCAATCGAATCATCAAATAGAGACATTATGGCTAATTGATCACTCAAATACCATAAATGTCTCACCATTTTCTTGAGAGCAGCTTGCGATACGGTCGAGTTTATTTTTTTATATAATGTCAATTGCTGCATCAAAGTCAGATCATTATTTGGAGCCAATATTGCCGAGGGTGAAGTAAACCAAGCTTTTATATAAATTGTAACAATGAAAATACAAACATGACGAAGATTATTTAATTCGCGAACCATCATCTTAAACTCTGTTCGAAAAATAAATATTTTTAAACAATAAATCGCCTTCGACATCCAACGAGCATGACTCATTGCTCCCGGACATTTAAAAGTATAATTATCTTTTGGCGTAGCTCCCAAGAAAATAGATGACAACTCCAAAAATTCTCGATAGTCATTTCTTGGAAGAAATTTCTGCAAAAAAATTATAATAATTTTCTGTTATTTTTCAAAGGTAATATCTTTACATGACAACTGGAGATTTTAAGTTGTGTACCCAAAACATGGTCAACTTAAATCAAGAAAATTATTGAAAAAACATAATCTTGTCTAAAATGAAAATTTTCTTTGACCAAAAAGTTTTTTCTGTTTACTTTTACAAATCAAATAACATACTCAAATCATACCTGCGAATAATTGTCGATAAAACTTAATAGTTCATCTTTTTTGTCTAATAGTTTATTAGCCACTATCTCATCGTTGATGCCGGCGTTATATTTGGACGTGTTGATTTTATTCCAACCGATTTTAAATCGATTAAAAAATGGAACGCTCGGACCTGATTGTACTGGCCAGTAAGCTTCAAAAACGCCTTTTATGACTAGTTCAATTATATGATGACGACATGGTAACCATATAAGCTTTCGTTTCAGAATTTTCTCAAGCTCGACGCCAGCGCCATGATGAATTCCTATAGATTAGAAAGATTAAGATTTAATTAGAAACACAAATGGCAAATCAAGGGATTTTTTATTTTGAATTATATTACTCCTATAAATTCTAAAAATATAACAATCAGTGGAGTTATATTTTTCTTATAAAGTGTATTTTTAAATATTATCATCTGACCATAGAAAACTTTATTTTTGGCAAAAAAAAAAAAAACTTGTCGATTTTTAGAAGTTTTTAAAAAAATTGATCTTAAGTATAATTTTTCTCTATTTTGTCAAATCTGAGTTTTTTTGAAGTAAATAAGACTAATAATTAAAATTTACCCGTATTGGTTGCTGCAGTATCAAAACATATCGCTTTAATATAATTACTGACACCCCACTGCTCCATAGTTGAGTGTACAGCTAAAGCTTGCTCAATCCCAGATCCTGCATTAATTTTTGGAATACCCAATAGCTGTTCACTGCCAGACGATGTTAAAAGAACTGGAAGTCTATCTACTGTCTCTGTCCCAACAATATCACTTAGCAGTTTACCATCCCAATGGACCACATAGTTGTCATTGAATTTTAAGTCTTCTTTTAAGCCTTCAGCAATTTCTTTCCGATGGATTATACGGTGTCGTTGAATAGTTTTATAACTCAAATTCACATTCCGAGTATCGAATCCCACACTTTTTAAAGTAGCTGCCAAAATATATGTGGCACTTCGGCTACTTACATTACCACGATCAAGTGCAGCAGCTAATTCTGGTGTCATAATATTCATTTTTAGTGTCTGTTTTTCTGTTAAAAAATCTATTTCAAAGTCAGACACATTTGAATTTTGGCTCATAAATGAATCTGACTTTGATTGCAACTCCTGACTAGATGTTGTAGCATCACAGTCATCATTATTGTTATAATCACGAGAGCTGTCGACTGAAAAATATGAATTATTTTGACATTGTTAAATAAAAAAGACACTTCTCACAAAAATTAAAGGAGCAAGAAAAAAATCCAAATATTTGAGGGATTTTCAACAGGCTATAAATTGTAAAAAAATTGTCGGACAGAAAATAAAAAAAAAAAAATTGCAGCTCTTAGTATCTAATTTTTGGATTTGAGTTCCAAAAATTTTTTTTCGAGTAATTATAAGAAAACTACCGAGAAAAAAATTTTCAAAATTTTTTTTGTTTTTTTTTAGCCTACGGACTTCGAAAAAAATTTTTTGACTTAATCTCTATACGGACCAGATAACTTGTTCATTTAGCTTTAATTCGTTCGTTTAAAAACCTCGATATGAGAATTTCTCACTGAGATATCGGTGTTTGAATGGAAAGAGATCGTTTTGTCTTTGATTATCAATATCTCAGCAACCATTGATCGTACAGCAAATTCAAGGTGGGTTTTGAAAACTTAAATAAATTCTCTACAAGAATTAGCTATTGATTTTTTTAAAAAAATTTTTTTCTCAATCATTACATGAATTTAAAAAAGCAACAAAAAAGGGCTTTTCGTAGTTTTTTGAAAAATCAAGCGCCTAATCAAAAATATCGCGGGCTAAATAATCAGAAAAGTTCGTAGGCTAAAAAAAACCAAAAAATTTTCGAAAATTTTTTTCTCGGTAGTTTTTTTTTAAGATTACTCGAAAAAAAATTTTTACAAAAATTTTTGGAACCAGATCAAAAAATTAGATACTAAGAGCTGCAATTTACTTTTTCTTATTTGCTGTACGACAATGTTTTTACAAGTTACAGCCTGTTGAAAATCCCCCAAGTCTTTGAATTTGTTTCTTGCTCCCTTAATTTTTGTGAGAAAAGTATGATTACAATTACACATGTTCGCAAGACGATTAACTACTAAAATATTATTTTTGTGTAAGAAATATGCAAAAAATAAGTTATAAAAATTTACAATCGTATCATAAATAAAGTTCATTGTACGGAAAGAAAGGTTACATCAGCCAAATAAATTTTAAGAAAATCTGAGTTTTTTCGAGCGTGAAATAATTTTATTGGCCTAAAAAAATTCGACTTAAATCAAAATATTTTAGTTTTCTTAAATATTTTCATCAGTTGAGAAAATTGATTCTTTAACGAAGAAATATTTCTTTTCTTTTCGTAAAACTTAAAAATTCATTCAATAAAATAATTTACGTAAGTATTTATTAGAACAGTAACATATTATTAGCACAGTAGAAATTAGTTATTTTGACTTATTTATTGAATTATTGTTAATGAATACGTACCTATCGCATCTATTTCCATTATCTCTTCATGTTTTTCAACTGAGATATTATTATTATTTTCTTGAAGATTTGAAGACATTGGAAGTTGAAAAGCAATGTTATTCTTTCTATCCAGACCTTTTAAACTATTCTTCCCAGCGATGTCAAATAATTGTTCGAGTTTTTTTTCAAAGCTATTTTCTCTTTGTTTTTGAGCACGTGATTTTTTTTTCCGATTGCACAGTAAATATTTCCACTTTTTGAAAATACTGATTATTTTCTTTACAATGTTGCAAAAACCGGAAGTTGGAATCTGTAAATTATTCCAGCAGTCTTGAACGATACTAGCAGTTTTTGAAGCACTTTCATAAATTTTTAATTTCAGAACTTTATGTTGATAAAAAAATAACGATAAAATTTCTTTGACAGTCGGAAGTTTACGGTTATTAATTTTCTCAATGGGAACACCAATTAAATAAGTTTTCTCCAATGACATATTGGCACTATTTTTATCAAATCGAACTTAAACGTAACAAAGTAACGTACTGAAACAATTTAAAAACACAGAATTAACTGAATACTTATTTTGTAACACTGTAATTAAGGTTAAAGTGATTTTTACGACGGAACAATAACATAAAATAAATAAATTCAAACAATCAATTACAATTGAACAATATAAAGAGATAAAGAAGAAAATTATATACAAAATAATAAACAAATACGCAATGAAAACTCAAATTTGCGTAGACAACGTTTAAGTTACTTTGCACAATTAAGAATAAAATCAAAGTAATTATACTAGAGAGTATTTCCTTTGTTGAACAATGCAATGATAGAAATAAGGTGGTGGGAGTAAAGATAGGCTATGTTTTCAGCTTCGGTAACAGATTAGGGAAAAGCTCAAAATACCTCGCAGCGCTGTAACGTGAAAAATTCAAGGTCATTTT
Organism: Cotesia chilonis; assembly: GCA_018835575.1. NCBI lineage: Eukaryota > Metazoa > Arthropoda > Insecta > Hymenoptera > Braconidae > Cotesia > Cotesia chilonis. Next base: position 210,810 of record RJVT01000139.1, read on the forward strand.
AAGACGGTCGAATTCGCTAATGAACACTTACAAATGTAACGGTGGAGGGGGAGTACATTAAACTGCGACTGTATTGAGATTAAAAAAGACAAAACAATAAGAGAACTGAAAACGGAAGTTTAAAAGTGCAAGTTTATAGAAAAAAGTATATCCCTACACAAATAAATAACTTATAGTTAAGAAACCGAATTTTTTTTATTATTAGAGTTACTTAAATTCAGTGAAAATGAATTTATGTAGATAACCAATCGTTAAAAAGCAAAATAATACATTGATAAATTATGATTTTATAAAAAAAAATTTAGTAGTCCAATAAAAAAAAGTTATTCTCAATATTTGAGTTATAAGTTTTTCAATCAAATGGAAAAAATCATGTGTAACGCGAAAAAAACGATAAATTATTTTTGAATTTAACTTCAACGTCGAATAACTTTGAAAGGAGTGAATTTAATTAAAAATGTTAAGAAACCTTTTTTGTAGAGTATTAAATTTCCTTTAAAAATAAGTATTTTTAACCGTAAGAAAATTAATATTTCTGGGAGTTACAAAAATTCAAAATCGAAATGCAAAATTGAAAAAATAAATCAATGTTTAAGGCACGATTACAAGGAAACGGCTTATTTTACATTAATTTACTAAGAAAGCTTTTTTCTAAGAAATTTAATTTCCTATGAGAATACGTATCGCTAAAATTTTTCAGATTGATAATTGACGAGTTTTGAGTAAAAAATGCGATTACGGTTAAAAAATCTATAGTCGTAACGATACACCCCTTAATATTATTATTAAGGACTCAAACTTTCACAATAATTTTTTTTGATCATCATGAATGATATTTTCACAGTATCGTTAAAGAAAAAAAATACTCGTTTTTTTTCGGCCAGTCTAGTATACATTTTCGACAATATCATCGTTATTTGAAGTAAAACATATGTGAGGAAGATCTACTTCATCATTCAGGTTATTGATAGTTCCGTTACCAATATGTAACAAAAAATTGACAAATTCAATTTCCTCCGGTAATGCTCGCATAATTTGAGATAATGAAAATATACGGAAATTTTTCCATAATGAACTAAATTTTATAGAAAGATTAATTGTTTCACTTTTAGTTGCATTAGGCAGAACTGGGAGTAATTGTCGGAAATCACCCCCTAAAATCATTAATTTCCCACCGAAAGGTATATTATTATTCATAATGTGTTGTAAAGTTCGGTCTATTATTTCCAAAGCATACCTGGGTGCCATCGGCGCTTCATCCCAAATAAAAACGTTTGTCTTTTAAATATTGACTTTGTTTCGAATTAGGCTTTATACGTGAAGACGAATCTGAAAACATTGGTACAGGTAAACCAAACGTTTTATGTACAGTTTTTTCATTTGGTAATAGCGTTGCTGCAATGCCTGTATACGCCATAGTACAAATATTTTTATTTTGTTCTTGGAGCATGTTCCATAACGTTTTATAAATAAAAGTTTTACCAGAACAACCGGGACCATCAATATAAATACAATTGTCATATGTATAATCTAATGTTCCATTATTAATTGAAATCATAACGTGATCGACTACTTTCTTTTGTTCAACATTAAGTTTATCATAATTTAATTGTGAACTACCTTTTGGGGTGACTTTGTAATAATTCCTGGCTAATCATTTCCATATCGATTTCACTAATTTGCGACATATCGGAAAAATCTGAAAGGCTGTAACCTTCACGATGAAGCATAGAATTTTATGTATACGTAGTAGACTGTGTCAAAATAAGTTTTTATTTTTTTTTTTCGATTAAGCGTATCTTAAAAGTTTCTTCAATATAAAAAAAAAATTCTCCTAAAATTTGAGCTCAATATCTCAAAAATTGAGCTGGCGCAAGGGGGGGTCCCCTTTCCCATTTAAATAACATTGTAAAATTTTTTTTTTTTATTTTTAAAATTACTACACGAAAAAAATTTTTTTTTCAATTTTGCTTATGACCATCTTGTAGGAAATTTAATTCTCTACAAAATTGTTTAGATCCATTTTTCTTCTAAACTCAACAGAAACGAAGTTACAGAGGGTTGAATAAGAGGAAAAAAATAAAAATCGAATATTACAGTCAATAAAGTTGCTTTTTTTATGATTTATCAAGCAGTGACATCTAACGGATAAAAATAATACTTTTTCATAGGATAGCATCTTTTTATTGTTCTAACCTCTCGTACAACTAGCTTCATTCTGTTTTGTTTACTCTTTCTTCTCGATTAAGACAATATATATTTATTACAAGTGAGGTTAACTAAAAGTCCCTATAAATTAAAGTTAATTTAAAGTTTTTTGGATAAAATCCGTTAATAATAATGAATAAAAACAAAATTGTTTATTTAGTTGGTATGTGTAATAGTCAGATAAGTGGTCGTAAATTGCCATCAAACCGACAGGTGATGAGCTTATTTTTTTATAAATATTATTTTTTGAAAAAAAGTATTCATGAAAGTTCAATTGATGTTAGCAATGATGTGATAAATATTTGGAGTCCCACTGGCATAATATTAATTAAATCTAAATGGATAATTAATAAAATAGAAAAGTTATACTATGAGTGGAAAAATTTGAAAAAAAGCTCATCACGAAAAAAGTCTCCGACACATAAGCACAATGAACAGAACTACTGTCGCAAGTTAGGTGATTTATTTAATATATCCTCGAAAAGTAATGAATTGACAGAACGTCAGAAGCAAATGTTAAATTTTGAAAAGAATCAAAATCGATGTCTTCCAGTGTCACCGAATATAGATGATTCAATAATAAGTACTCATAATTATGATGAAGATAACGTTGTCCAAGGTATATAATTAATTCGTTTTATTGATCTTTAAATTCTAATGAAAAATTTTTATTTTTAGAATTGAGTAGGACAATGTCTAACGTCAGTGTATCATCTGAAGAACTGTCTCGTTTTTGTTCATATGATTCAAATGCTTCTCTGAAAAGAACCATATCTAATTTTGAGGATGAAATACCACCATACTTAAATCTGAAAAAAAAAAAGATGAATGTAATGACTCCGTGTGTGACATCTACTTTAGACCGTACTAAAGTAAGCAGTAGACAGGCCGCCTATTTAATCTGTGCTTTTGCAACTTCATTGAATGCTGATATTAAAAGTATCAATTGCAGTGCTAGTTCTATTCACAGACATCGCAAACGATTAAGAAGTTCAATTGTATCCGAACTAAAAAAAAATTTACAAAGTTCTCCTTCTTTAGTACTACACTGGGATGGCAAACTGCTCCCAGATGATGATTCAAAAAAGGTTGAACGACTACCAATTATTGTTTCCGGGGAAAGTACTGAACAACTTTTGGGTGTTCCAAAATTACACCCTGCAACTGGGATTAAACAAGCTACTGCTATAGTTGATATTTTAGATGATTGGAAACTGGAGAATAGTATAAAAGCGATTTGTTTTGACACAACAAGTGTGAATACAGGTAAAATGATGTTCATCAATCGTTCATATATTGCTAGTTTTGATTAAGTGCATTTGAAAAGTATTAATTGACACTTTTGATTTTTTTTTTTTTCAGGAGAATTTAACGGAACATGTCATTTACTTGAAAAACAGTTAGATAAAAATCTTTTGTACTTCGCTTGTCGCCACCATATTTACGAACTCGTCTTAAGAAGCGCTGCAGAAACTTGTTGGCCCGTGACGAATAGTCCAAATGTTCCCATTTTTACTCGGTTTAGGAATAATTGGTCAACAATTGATCAAGAACGTTTTGAAATCGGAGTACAAGATGATTTTATTTATACTCACGTGAAAGATGAGAAAGACAATATTCTACAGTTTATTTCTGATCAAACAAATGTAAGTAATATTTTGATAAAATCATACTATTTTTTAGATGCAATTTCTTATTAAACGTTAATTTATATAATGATTTTTACAATTTTTTTAGATACATCATCCCCGCAATGATTATAAAGAGTTATTAGATTTATCCTGTATCTTTTTAGGAGGTATTCCTTCTACTGGGATAAAATTTAAAGTACCTGGAGCCACTCACCATGCAAGGTGGCTTGCAAAAGCCATTTATTGCTTAAAAATATTTATGTTTAAGAGTCAATTTCATATCAGAGCAGATGAAGTATCAAAACTTGGTAGAATATGTTTATTTATCGTCAAAATTTATATAAAAGGTTGGTTTAGTTGTCCAAGTGCTATTAAAGCTCCGAATCAAGATCTTAATTTTCTTCAGGACCTTATAAAATTTAAAATTATTGATGTAAAAATTTCCGACGTTACTTCTAAAAAATTTGCGAACCATTTGTGGTATTTATCGGAAGAAATTGCCTCACTAGCTTTCTTTGATGATTCTGTGTCACTGGAAGTAAAATCAAAAATGGTTGAAGCAATAAAAACGAGGGAGAGTAAAACTGATAAAAAACGTATTGATGTTGATCGTGGCAATTTAGATTTATTGAGTATTAAAAATGTTGGTGATTTTATAACGAAGAAGTCTATGACATTATTCGAACAGTTTGAACTTTCGAGTGATTTCCTGGATTTACCTCCTTCACAGTGGCCGAGTGATGAAAATTATCTAACTTGCCTATCGTTGTTAAAAAATGTCAAGGTAGTCAACGATATTGCTGAAAGAGCTGTTGCTTTAGTCGAAGAATTCATTCAGTTTGGTTCTAAAGACGAAGAACAAAAACAATATTTGTGGAAAATTGTACAGCATCATCGCAAATTATATCCTTCGTGCAATAAACAAAATTATATCAATCCAACTAGTCAACAGTGAAAAAAAAATGTGTAAATATAATTGTAATTATAAAATAATTGTAATTAACTTCTGTTTTATTATAAACTTTGTTTTGTTATTAATTCGAAATAATGTTAAATTAAAAAATTTTTGATGAATATTGAAGTATATTGACTTAATTAATTGATAAGTTAAAATAATAAATATTTTTCTGTTATTTATTCATTAATTATTTTTTTCCTCTTATTTAACCCTCTGTAACTTCGTTTCTGTTGAGTTTAGAAGAAAAATGGATCTGAACAATTTTGTAGAGAATTAAATTTCCTACAAGATGGTCATAAGCAAAATTGAAAAAAAAATTTTTTCGTGTAGTAATTTTAAAAATAAAAAAAATTTTACAATGTTATTTAAATGGGAAAGGGGAACCCCCCTTGCGCCAGCTCAATTTTTGAGATATTGAGCTCAAATTTTAGGAGAATTTTTTTTTTATATTGAAGAAACTTTTAAGATACGCTTAATCGAAAAAAAAAAATAAAAACTTATTTTGACACAGTCTAATACGTAGGCTCTTTTCTCTCCTTCTTCTTTCCCCAAATTTCTAGAATAATCTTCTGACATGGATTTTTTAAACTTATTCCATAACTCATTTGGTTGAAGTGGTTGACAGTGAATCAATATACGAACAAATAAACAACGTAATTGTCGTGGCATCATCCATATAACTGCTTCTGATAAAGTTCTTTTCCATTCTTGATCATCTTCAATAAGTCCAGCTGCTAGACATGCGGGTGTAAAAGTATCATAAAGAATCCCATTTACTGTCCTAAGGTTTTCAAAGCTCGTAGCATCTTTAATGTGAATTAATAACAATCTAAGATGAAATAATTCAATTTGAGCAGGGCTTATTGAATACATTCGATCTATAACGTTGAATTGTTTCTTACGTTGAAACCAACATGAGATTTTCGTATCACTATCTTTTTTAAAAACGTAGTGAATCGGAATTTCACTGTAAGTGTACTGCCAAGCATTAGGATCACGTTCATTTAATTTGAAGTAGTCTATTAGCATTGATTGTTTTTGTAAGGCTTCTTGAAGTTCGATATCGTCACTATCATCATTAATAGTAATACGATGTTGATTCGGTAAATGTACGGGTAAGCGAGTTATTGAATGACTTTTATCTTGTAAATTTTTTGATAAGATTCGCCAAACACCTTCAACAGGGACAACATAGCGAGCATCAACAAAATTACGAATTTCGTCATGGTCCTTTACATGATCATCACTTAAGCTATGAGAAGCATGATATTCGTCTGATCCTGATTCTGTTCAAGTACTTGTTAAGGTTCCATTTATCGTTATTCCTGTTTTATCATGCCCTTTGAAAACATATTTATATAAATACTTGACTGCTCTGATTGAAGATACAATTTCTACATTAATATGACAATTGAAGGTTTGTAATAAGATTGAATTGTACGGTACAACGTGTCGATTATCGAATACGTGATCATTTCGTGTAATCGTTACTCCTTCATCTTTACGACGATAATGAGGATACCCGTTCTCATCCATGATTGTTTCATTTCGGAAACTTTTAGGGAATTTTTTTGAACAAATTCCGTCAATAAGACACCAATCTCCGCAAGGACCATGAACCATATTTTTTGTTACAATATCGAATAAAATTGGATCCGTTGCTGAATTTGGAATTTCCGCAGAAATTAATCTATCGACTTGTTCACATGTTTTTATTTTACTACCGTTCGTCAATATTATTAACATATGTAAATGAGGTAGACCACGTTTTTGGAATTCTATCACCCAATTGTACGCAACGACTGTACCGAAAATAGACTGTTTTACGATCATTTTGATTGAAGCATCTTTTTTGATATTAAAAACACGAGCAACTAAATCGGACCTATCTGAAACATTCTGTCCTGGTAATAAGTTCTCTGAAATTTCACGCCATTTCGGATTGCATGTCATAGTAACAAATAAGTCGGGTTTACCAAATTTACGAACAATAGACATTGCATCCTGATAATGTTGCATCATATTTCGTGGGGAACCCGTAAAACTTGATGGTAACACAATAATTTTACCTATATTAGAACTTACACTGCTATTAGAACTTCGCAATTGCAAATGATCTATTAAACCTTGATATGATTCAGCTCGAAGTTTCTTCTGATTGAATTTACAATAATTTAATCTATCTTTTTCTATCTTAACGTAACTGTCAACTATCCATTGTTGTGATAACCGACGTCCCATTAGAAAAACATTAAAGTTATCTCTGATTGCTAACTGGTATTTATAATAATCAGCACGAGTCACTCTTCGATTAGTTTTATTTTGATATGGTATAGAAGCATGCCAACCTTGTTCACCATACGGATAAAAAAGAGGATAAATCCAAGGGTCAGTATTAGGGTCCATTGTACTTAAAACTTGTAAAGACTTAGTAGTTTTATTTTGAATTGTAACATATGATTCTGTAATTTCACCATCTGCTGTTGTTGAAAAAACTGCTGCAACTTCATTTACTTGTTGATAATTATACCGTCTTGCATCCACTCCAGGTTTCAAAGTAAAGACTAAATTCAATTAAGGTTCAATTGAATTACCTTGTGAATCAACTGTAGAATCATGTTTTAACACGTCTTTCATCATTTGAAACGACTTGGCGAAAACGTTGTGTTGACGTAATGTAAAATTAATTTCTTTTAAAAGATCTATATCACAATTTACATTTCTTTCAGATCTATATTTGGCTGCTTCACAAAAATCTACTATAAATAACTGTCCGTAACTGGGAGATTCATCTGGTGAAGGATATAATGAAGTATTCACCTGATAATATATCTGTCCCTGAATCTTGAAACAATACGGCCCACGCCTTTGAGAAGAAAGATTTGCTGAGTTAGCATTAAAAGAAGCAAAAGAGAATTAACTATTAAAATTTCTAATGCGATCAAAAAAATTTTGTGATTTTTCGTGAGTTCCCGAAAATAAAGATTTCAATAATGCTGGAGGGTCTGTTTGATTTAAATTTACTTCGCCATGACGGCAACAATCATTAAAAGAATTATATTTATTAGCGACTTTTTCAGCAACAAAATGTTTTGCATTACAATGTTGACATTTAACGATCATACCACCAATGTAATGCTCTTGAATATTATTGTTATGGTTTGCTGCCGTTAAGTTATTTTCATTTGGTTGTCTTAAAGGCTGATTTCGATTTCGATTGTTATTGTTGGTAGAAGCTTCTTGACGAAATTCTTCGTTTAGCCTACTATAATTATGATCAGATTGTGGAAATCCAAATGTAATTGGTTCATTTAAAGGTGAAGAACGATGATTATTTTCACAATTTTGATGTTTTGTTTTTGTCGATATTAAACACGATGTAGCGATTGACGCAGAAAAACTGGTATCTGCAGTAGAACAATAATTATGATCAGATATTAAATTATGTTGTTCGTTAGATGTCAGTGTAGAGGTGGCTTCCGGTATAAATGATTCTAATGGTGGAGTAACGTGATCCATGCAACTGATGATTGTTGAATTGAATTTTCATTTTCCGGGTATCTCAATAATGACACATTATTAGATGTAGAACGAACAGATACAATATTGTTTACGATATCATATGAAACTGAATCTAAGAAACAGTTAGTGCTGTTAGAAGGTGTAATAATAGTATTGTCCGAATTACTATTTATTATACGGTGACTATCGTAAATATTTGAAGATGATCTAATATAAACAGGTTGATTAGGCAAATTGTTTTCTTTAATCATTCGTCGGCTACGCTGTCTATTCTTTTCTTTTTCGCATCGTATCCGTTTAATATCTTTTTTTTCCTCTACGGTTCGTGGAATTCTACGGCGTCTCATAGTTACATATAAGCAAGAATATTCACAATAAGAAAGAATTTTTTTCTAATTCTTAAATAAATAAAATAATATTTTATATAATTTATTTTACTTTAGTACATGGAAAAGATAAGGATAATTATTTAATATGCAAATAAGATTTTAATTCTTATGGCGAAATATTGTTGAACAAAACAATTCGCCAAGTCTAATGATGTATTCACGAAAATAAGTTATAAACTTTTTGTCTTTAATACTATTTAGACTAAAATTGAAAAGAAAACAAATTAAATTAAGTATATAAGATTAAAATTTATTTTTATACTCAAATTAGAATTAGGAACATTTAATATCAATAACATTTTCGTAAACATGTGTTGTTTTTATGTTCGTACAACTTGGTTACTTATTTTAGTTAGCATTATGATTCGATTTAGGTGTTATATTAATATAATTGTATTATGTTATTATCAGTTTAATTCAGATAGATAATATAATTTAATAATTAAACAATTTATTCAGATAGATAAGTCGTGAGCCAATTTTTATATTATAGTTATTGTTTCGATAGCATTGAGTAGGGATTTAAGGTACTGAATTAGTTCACTTAGTAAGTTTATTCTTTAGATAATTTTTTTTTCAATTACGATTTTTAATGTTTTTGGATTTTATATAGTAAATAATGATTGTATAGTAATTTCTTTATAAGAGTTTCAGTTATTGTTATGGAGTTTTATTGATGTAAGATTAATTATTAAATTATAGTCTTAGTATATCGGATAAGTTCAAGTTAGTGTTATTGTTATAATTGTTATTGATTTAATTTTTTTTAGTAAAATAACGGCTGAAATTGTATAATTTATTTCAATAGATTAATTGTAAGTTATTCGTTATATTAAAGTGAAAGTTTTAGTAGTATTTTAATAAAAGATTTAGATATCGTTATACTTTTATATGTAAATTAAATCATTAGATGAGATTAAATCAAAATTATACTTCAATCTGAAATGATAAATTTTTAATATTTGTTATTTGTAACAATAATTTTTTTCATTTAATCTAAAATATTGAAGATTCTATATGACGAAGTGTAGTAGAATAAATTTTGTCGTCAATCTTTAACGTATATAAAATTTGTATCAACATTAATAGCACTGATTGTTTTGTTAAGTTGAATAAAGTTAAAATTTTTTACGTTATGGAATTGTTTTAAGGCCACCTGAAAAACAAAAAAAAAAGTGTCAGTACATTTCAAATTACAATTAAAAAATTAAGTAAGAATAATAATAATTAGCAGCAAATGCATAGTACAGTCGACAGAAAAATAATAAATTAAGTTAATAAATAATCAAAGTGAAATTTTATTTACACAAATATGCATTATTTTTTATCCTCTAAATAATGAACAGTTTACTATTAAAAATAAATATTTAAGAAATTATTCCAGATATAAGCAAGATGAAGGCTTAAAGTTAAGCTTTATTCTTTTATAGTCGATAAAATGTAATAATAATTCGTTAAATATGAATTAGTAAGTGTCTTCAATACATACCTTACGGTAAGTAACAATTTATTACACTATGTAATATTTCATAATTCCTAGGCAGTTGAAATAATTTCGACGAATAATTAATTCAATATTCAAGTATGAATATTAATTAATTTTGTTGAGTTTTTGACAAATACTCGATACAAGAGTTGTGATACAACCAAGTTTAAGCGATGTAATGATTATATATTTTATAAATAATTTAATGTCGTGACTATTCGTATGTTTCATCTACAAAATAACCACGTTTCATATAATTTACTACAGATCTTAGAAGTCACTCGTTATTCTTATTGCTTACTCGTTAATCCAAATTATTTATATAATATAATATTATAATATAATAATAGAATTTTATGAACCACTAATGTGAATGTAATAATATCACGTAAATTGCTAACATAGGTATTAACAATATTGACAATAACCTCATCAATCATCAATGTATTATATTCAATAAAATATCTTAGGGTGCATTTCGAAGTACGCTACAAATAACTGTGGCTCAGAGAAGCAATGGTACCATCTTTGGTGGAAATATTTTTAAATTAAAATAGCAATGATTACTATTCCTAGTCTAATATTAGTTTTATCGTTATTAATTATACTTTCCATTAACACATAATTGATAAAAGTATAATTATCACCGATGAAATTAAGATTAGAATAAAAATAGTAATTATTATTGTTTTAATATTTTAATTTAAAAATAATCCTGCCAAAAATAGCGCCATTGCTGCATGAAGCTACAGTTGCAAGTAGAGCGTTTCATAATGAATCTGTAGATGTCACTGTTAACGCGTTACACGCCAATTCTCTAAGATTTAAATTATTAATATCAAATAATATGGATAATGACTATATAAAATTAATTTTCTTCTCACATTAAATTATTATTTAGTTTAAGCTGTGAAATTAATTGTGTTCCATTATTAGGCTATTTCAAGATATAATGATTAACAACCTAACAATAGGTTTGCAAATTCAATAATTATAGGTTGGAAAATTTAAATAAATGTAAGAATGCAAAAGCCATTATAAATATATTATCACTAACATTATGAGTTTTATTTTTTTCAATTCTTTATTCAAGAATTCATAATAATAAAAATACAGCACAAACTTTGATTTAGTTTATCATATAATTGGTAACAATAAAAATACAGTACAAAGTTTCATCTAGCTTATCATATAAAATTGTTACAACAATTTACTATTATCAGATCAGGTATCGCATAGTCATAATAATAATAATAATAATAATACCACTTGAATGTATGCTATATTAAACACTTAATCGTATAATTGTATAGTCATGTAAATGAACATAATAATTTACTAATACACATAGAGCCAAGGCTTTTGCTACAATTTCACATCGACACTTAATAATTGATAATAAATTAGTGAATTTTCTATATTATGACAAAAATATTGACCGTATGAAAAATTCTCTTAAATAAAAGTTGTTCAAAATTTGATTTCCTAAAAAAATGTTTCTTATGGATTTTTCGTAGGACTAATCAGAAAACAAATCAATTGCGATAAAAATATCGATCGTAGACGAATTTCTATGACATTTATTTCAGAAAATTAAATTTTCAACAACTTTTGTTTGAAAATTGTTTTAATAAAATCTATATTTCAGCCATAATATGTAATATTAAAATTATTATTTTCTCTAAATTAAGGCAAAAATCTTGGTCTTACTAAGTATCACAATTATAGTCACCATGACTTGTTATTAATCTTAATTAAATTAATAAGTCTTCTCAAGTTTTGTTAAGTATTAATTAATTCAATTAGTCTTATCAAGTATTGTTAAGTATTACGGTAAGTAATAGTAGTGATAATTAATAAGTTAGGAAACTAAAATAATTATGCCAAAGAATTAAATCCATACGAATGTTATTGTTAGTTTAAAATAACTATCACTAGGTAACTTATAAATAGTTAATGACTTGTGATATTCGTAAGGATATTTAAAATTATTTGAGCAAATTGAGCAAATATAATAATGCAAATATGAGACCAATACAAAATAATTCTTAAACAAAAGTAATCATAGAAGACATAAAGCAAGCAAAAATAATAATGCCAATATTAGGCCAATACAAAATAAAGTTTTAGAAAAATTATTCATTGAAAAAATAAAATCAGGCCAATAAAAAATAATTTTTTAGAAAAATTATTCATTGAAAAAAAAAAAAATTAGGCCAATACAAAATAAAGTTTTAGAAAAATTATTCATTGAAAAAAAAAAAAATTAGGCCAATACAAAATAATTTTTAGAAAATTATTCAAACAAAAAATAAAATTCAAAGTTAATGATGTTAATTATCGAATCTAATCAGAAAGTAGTTGGCTATCCTCAATTAATGATTAGACATAATATTTCTTCAAGTGTCACTTTAACATAAAAATAAAATAATTTTTATAATAATAAGACTGATAACAAAATCAGTACTTTATAATTACTGAGTACACAGCGCTCACGAACTGCAGTGGAGTGATTACTCAGCGAATCGTTTGTTGAGATCCTTTTAGATGTCGTCGAATTTCCGCTTAGGCGATTGAATTCCATACTACCGAAGCTGGTCCGGTGATAGTGGAACAACGGTTTCGTCGTGAAGAATATCTTCAAATGAATCGACACGTAATTGAGTAGGTCCATCAACGAATTATAAAAAAAAAAATAAAGAAAATTGCGTTCAAAATCAGAAAATAATATTCACTTTGATCAAAAATAGCCAAGTAATTACTCAATTAAAAAATACAATATGCAAGTTTTAAAAACAATTAATGAATTCAAAAATTAATAATAAAAAAAAAATAATAATAACTTACCAGTAGGTGTAATAGCTCGACCGCGAATTTTCAAGAAGGCGCCTTTTTTGAACTTTTCAAAATCACTTGGCTTGAAGCCAATAACACGCAAGGGTAACCTAATTTTTTTATCGACTAAGACTCCGGATGCGTAGCTGCCAGTGGGAGTTGATGCTTGCCTAAACTCTTGCTTTAAGAATCCTGTGACGTCTGAGGAAGATACAAATATTTTTGTTAAATATATAAATAAGAATTAATTAATAATTATTATTGAATTAAAAATATAAAGAAAGATAACTCACCCACAACAGCATTTAAGTTTTCCAAATCCGCCATAGCAACTAAAGTCACTTCACCATCTTTGTAATAACTTTCAATTTTTGCCGCACTAATGATTACCTCTGTAGATTTTGTCATTATCAACTCAAGTCGGGTTACAATGTCAGCCGGATTAACATAAGTATTTAGCTTTGTTTTAGCACCTTTAAGTGTAATCAACTGTAAAAAAAAAAACATAGATTTAGTATGACATAGAAAATCTTTTTTTTTTATTCTTTATTTTTAATAATAAAAAAAAATATATACCGAGCGGTGATCAATAAGATGAGAATATTTTTTTGCAAATTCTGCCCAAAAAAGAACACGAACTCGCGTCTTGCTTCCATTGTTGATAACAATTTCATACAAAGGCGTATGAGGATTGTGTTTAGTAGATACTTGTTTCAAGCCATCAATTGCGTCTACGTAGCCACTGATTTAACTAAACAAATAATAAATAAATTATTAATTGTATTTATAACGGGTTTTTCGACCTCGTGCGTTAGCGAAATGAATTCTATAACAAGTCTTAGGAGTGTAACTAACCTTTAAAAATACCTTGCTGTTAGCTATTTTTCCACGCGTAAGATGAGATTCGTTCTAAACATGGATTCTAAGCTTAAAACTACCTCATCTGCTGACGTTACTCCAAGTGTACATTAGAATCCATTTTTAAGCTTAAAACTACCTTATCTGCTAACGTTGCTCCAAGCGTACATTGAGAACTGAAGTTTAAGGTTAATTTGGAGTTAGTGTTATTGTTTATAAATGATAATTAAGTTTAATTTTATTTGCACCATATAAAGAAAAATATTTACTAAGTAAGTAAGTTTAAATTTAATTTATTTTGTAAGTTTTTTCATTTTATTGAATCACAAATTCTTAATACTCATAATAAAAAAATTGTAATTTTTTAGAACGTCATTACATCACAAGCGTAAAATTAATTACTTCATAAATAACTGTTAAAACGATGAATGACAATCATAAAAGGAAATTAGCTTTAACAAGACTAAGAGTACAAAAATTTCGAGCAATAAAAAAATTAAAAAACCAGTATCATCAACAAGAGAATAGTCATCATCCAGTGGAGTATCAAAATGATTCCTCAAGTTCATCAGATGTAAACGTGATTGATAATAATGCTGCAAGTATAAATTCAGACTCTCATACTGATTCAAATGATACTAGTCAAGGAAAAATATATGAACAGAATGATAATAATAATAATCCAGAATTAGTTACTTCTAATGAAAGTAGTTCTGATGAGCAAGTTGGTCAGAGACAACCATCCTCGGATGATCACCTATCAAATAATGAAGAGGAAATAAGTAGATTGGACCTTGAAATACAGCAGTTACGAGAATGGACAGTACATCATAGAATTGCCCAAGTTCACGTTATAAAAAATAGTATGTCGAAAGTAGTATGAAATTCAATGGCAATATCTTGAATAACAAATATCCTATGGTATACTTAAAAGTATTTTTCTTCAAATCTTTATTAAATTTCATAATGATTTTTCGCAATTTGCGGTGGTTAAAGGGGTTGTTCCGAAGCTGTTAGGGGTCTGTCGAATTTTTCTCTTGCGTAGAGTAGCAGTACACATAATCCAGAGCAATGCTCGCTTCAAAGGAACTTCTGATGTATTTTTGTTTTTTTTCTAAGTTTTTGAACTTTTTTACGTCTAAAGGGTAGCCTATGGGGTATTTTAAATGATTGGTGGGATTACACGAGTTATTTATCTTTAGTTTATGTCCTTTGAAAACTGAAAAATAAATTTCAGCTTCCGCGGCCGGACGTTGTGCCTGACTATAATATGTCAAAGTTTACGCGCTTGCTTTAGGGACTTTGCCAAATTATAAGCGAGGAAACACTTCCGGCCCACACTGTATTTCGACGAAATTATATTGTTTTTCGGTCCTGGTTAACAACCAATAGATCAGGATCACAAGATTATTCTATATAAGGATAAATTTAACTGAAAGTAAATTGAATAATCGAGTAGGATTAATTTAAACATGATGTTATATTACAAAAATATCAAGAATACATAAATTTAAAAACTTTTTTTAGCAGAATAATAAACTTAAAACTTCCAATAAAAACAAAAGGGGTCGGGTCTAAAAGTGTTCGATTCAGCACGGTATGCTCTATACATATAAGATAGATTTTCGTTGAATAGAGTAAGTGAATAAGAAGAACTAAAAGGGAGGAGCCGGTTGATATTAGATGGGCAGGGATACAGGTATGAAAGCAAGGTTTCAGGTATGACAAAAACATCGTAGGACTTTCAATCGACCCAAAAAGAAAAGAAATTTCAAATTAAGTGACGCCCTATGTAATACTGTCATTTTTATTTGGAACGTCGAGATTTGACGGAAACTTGTTCCAAAACACCGGGTAATAGCAATAACTGTCCAATATTAATAAAAATTTACAATTTATTAGGGGGAAATTTATAAATTTGTTTTTTTTTTTTTTTTGAAAAAAGAATTATTTAAAAATCTAAGTTGTTTGGAAAGCCAATGAAAATGTTATTTTTTACAGGTAATTGAAATAGAACAAAATTCCCTATTCACAATCAAGAAGCTGAGTTTGAAAAGGGTATTTTTCCATGAATTATAAGGGTAATTTTTTTAATTTAAAGAATTCATTACATTAAAAATAGTAAAATTTTTAAAATTAATAATTCAATTATACGGTTATACACAGAAAAAAAAATTTCTTGCACTAAGAAAATTTTGAGAAAGACCAAAGTTATTTAGGAGCAAGAAGAAATTTTTTTGGCTCAAGAAATTGTTAGTCTTCCTTAATATTTTCTTGGACCAAGAAAATTTATCCTTGAGTCAAGATTTTTTTTCTGTTTGTGTGAAGCCGAGAGCGCTAAACATTACATTCTAAAACATAGGTAAAAAAGAAATTTTTTATCTTTTGACAAAAAAATAAAAAAAAAAAGTTTTTGAAAGTCATCTTATCAATTAGATATTACTATAGAAATGACCAATATCAAAACTAAAAGATTGGCTTGTACGTACAGATCAATCCAGCTCCACCTTCTCGATACTGGACGATTTGAATTCTTCTTATTACCCATCTTTTACAAACACAGCCTGTAAAAACGTGAACCTATAAAAAATGGACCTATTAAAAAAAAACCTGCAAAAAAAAAATTATTCTGATTAATATAAATATAAATCCATAACTTTATAATTATTTTATGGCTTGTGTTCTTATTGAATATAAAAAAAATAACCTTGTAGTTGACAGAAAATTAACTCGAAGAGCTTAAAATCTGAATCTTTCCAGATTTTTCTTATGAATTAAACTATAAACAAACATTACTTTCAGAAAATTACATTTATATAGTTTTCCGAATCTTTTTTTTGGAATTTTTTTGTGTGATGAAAATGAAATATGAAACCGCAATTTAGACGTCTGACAATAGTGTATATTTTTTTTAACAATTAAACTATTAATAAAAATTGTATCTAAAAAATTCTACTTATAAAATTTTAAAGAAATTATTAGAACGGATTTGTAGACAAAATTTTTTTGTTACCATAACTTGTTTAAAAAAAGTTTAAACAATTATCAGGTGTCAACTTATTTCAGTTTTATAATGTAATTAGGAGAGAGCAGACAATTTGAATTTTTTTTAATTATCACAAAAAAAATAAGAGAAGATTTTGAGAAAACTACACATTAAAAAATTTTACGTCATTTTTAACACAAACAGGTGTCAAAAAAAAATTTGACACAAATTTTGTGTCATTTTAACATTAATGTTTTATCGAATTTTATCAAATTTCTTTAAAATTTTGTCAGATTAAAAAAAAATTTTTTTTCGCCGTTGAAACGAACAATTTAACAAAAAAATTCTCGACAAAAATTAATTTTTCGATTTTTTATAGCTAAAAAACGGTGGAGCCCTACTTCTATATAATTACCTTATTTTTAAATTTTATTTAATCAAAAAAAAATTTTTGACTGATATGAATAAATTATTTTTAAAATTTATGTTATCAAAAAAAAATTTGTAACACAAGTTTGTGTAAAATCAACCCAACTTAATGATGATTTTATGATGACATGTATTATGTTAAAAAGTGTTGAATATTTGACACAAAAAAATTAGACACCGGAGATTTTTGACGCAATGACCAAAAATTTTTTACGGTTTATAACTGCAATTTTTCAAAAATAATTGAAAGTAACTTTAATTAATGATAAAAAGAGGTTAACTACATTTCATACAGCTGACAGGTTAATTGTAGCTGGTTACAGATTTATTATAACTTTTAATACTTACCAATTGATTAATTAAAAATATTCAGGCACTGATGAATAATAATAGAATTTTTCTATTAACAAAATATCCCAGTGTTGTTAAAAATTGTACAATCACTCTACAATAAAATTGAAAGTATTATATCTGAGTATACATTTGTATAGTCCCTTTTCACATACGTGTATAACAACACAAACGCACTTCAGAACGTTATTTTTGATGATACTGAAGTTAGCTGTCAGCTGTCAATTTTAAAAAATTTTTATAACAAATCAATTATAAATAAAAAAATGCTTCTAAAAATTATCACTTGTAATTTTTATTAATTTTCAAGTGTGGAATTTTTTAATTAAATTTATTTTATAATAATTTAATTGTCATAAAATTCTAAAAAATTTTTAATGTCTGTTAACTTCAGTGTCATTATTTTTGCATACGTTAAAACATTACACTTTACGAGTTCATTCGTAGCAGCGTGACCGAGGCCTCACGACATAATACACACACTAATACATCTAACGCTTTCTTACAGTCACACATCAAAGATATTCCTCCAAACAAAAATTATTATTGTATGCCTATATTAAGAATTATTTTTTGTTTCTTAGTATGATTAATCGCTAAAGCGTGTTTTTTAGTTTTTTTAAACTATATTTATTTTTCGCTTTTTAGTTTGATTGATCACTAAAGCGCATTTTTAGTTTTTTTAAACTATAATTATTCCTCTGTTATCTATTAACGGTACGCAAGCGCAGACCACGCGGTTGCTCTTTCTCTCGCTCTTACTCAAAGAATCAAAAAATTACTAATCCTGGAGATCCTAACTAGGATAATGAGATAAGACTATCAAGTTATTGTATTGTCATCGGTACTTGACGAGTGTGCAAAGTTTAAACCAAATCTGATCATTCAAAGTGGAGCAAAATCACGTTCAAAGATTCCATTACATACATACATACATACATACATAAATACATACATATAGGTTGTAACAGTTTTACCTGCTCAGGTTGGCCCCTAATCAATTTTATAAATAAATAAACAAAACTAAACAAACATATAATTATTAGGGCGCCACCAGGATTTTTAATCACGGTTCCTGGAACCGGTCCAGAGCTGAGAGTACTTAATCTAGGGTAGAGAGAGTGGAGGAAGGTGCTGTTAAATAATAAAATTTTAATTAGCAAGATTGATCAATATTTATTAACAATCAAAAATAATTAACAAACTTAACAATTTAAGCACTCACTCACACACTATAACTAACTGAAACTTAAAAACTATAGCCTAACTCAACGGCTAACCAGACGACTCTTCACTCTGGACAATTACAACATTGCACAGAGGTCGTCTACTCGGGACAATTTTTACTAAATTCCCTCACACTATCCACAAATTCGGTAGAATTTGGCGCCAAGGTCCGTTCAAAAATCCCGTTGTAAACGGAGCGCCAGACTACCGACTGTGTTTACTGTAAGCAGAACGGTTTTTTGGAGTCGCGAAATTTTATTTAATTCTGCGGTACTTTTTGACCAAATTTGTTAATTATAAGAGTAATAAATAATTTAATATACCGTATTAATTGATTATATTCACTTATAACAATTTATTCACTTGAAATTATTAAATTTTATTAGCACATACTATAGCTCGCTCACGAATTTAGATCCTGACTTTTTTTCGATGGGGAAATATCAGCGCCACAGACTAGATAAAATAAAATTGTGTAGTAATCCTCCTATAGATACGTAACTACAGTTAAAAAAGTAATTCACAGCTTACATTTACGGCCGCCTGAGTGCACTGTAATTATATTATCTGCATAAACTGTAGCTTCAAGGGGATAATTTGCGGTAAAAAATGCAGCCAACGCGAGATTTATTAGTACCGTAGAAAAGTAAACTTTAATCTCAAAGGTGCTCACACACATGTTAATGAACTAAGATAAATTGCTTGCAGTTATCCTTTTATTTATTTACATTGTTTATTTACTTTGAGTTCTTTGCGAGAAAGTATTGTAGTATATAATTCTATATAATAAACTAACGATGTGGCTAAGGTACAGCAAACAAACGATAAGCCTCCGTACACAAACAGCACCGTATGTATACGGAGTGTTACAAATCCCGGGAAATTCAAATTTTATACGTAAAACACGTTTGTGGAGCTACACATGTACGGAGTCGTACACATACTACTAAAAATAAATGAAATAATAATAATAATGATAATTATAAATTGATTATTATAATAGTAACGATATTTATCATTATAATTATTATAATAAAATAATGATTATTATTATTTTTTTTTTAATTATTCAGTATTAAGATATTAAATTTAAATTTACAATTATCTCAATTACAAAAAACGTAAAAATTCATGTAAAGTTAAAAATCCAATTGATAATTTAATTTATTAATCTATGCCAAAGAGTATTCGCGGCTTATTTATATAAAATTTCATTAATGCTACTACATATTGTACAAAAGTGATACTTTAATTAATTTATAGTAAAAGCTTTTTAAAAGTTACCCAGGTTGTCTTTTTCGCTCTTATTGATGTTTTATGAGAAATTAAGACAGAACTACGGTAACTCTTATTAACAGCTTTCACTGTATATTTAAAACTTTATAAACATTCAATTTCCGCGGGAAAAATAAAAACTCTGAATTGAAAATCTTTTTAATAACAAACATGTTAAAATTTATTTTTAATATAAAATTCCTAGAATTAATTATTAAATAATTTTTCATGAGTACTTTTCGAAATATATTTTCTACTTATTCAGTTGCATTTGTTAACTAGAGTCAATACTTGAAAGAGCTACAATTGTTTAATTGTGCTTTCTTCGGAAAAGTCAGCTGATCAAGATTTGAGTAATTCTGTTCCAGCAATGTTCAGATACTACAACAATGTATTGATGATTGTTGCCTGTAGGTGGCACTATGGCTTAATTGAGCGGAAGTATGAAATGATGACATTCCTTAAATAATACGAATATTATTTATAAGTTTACGAATTGTGTCATTTACTAACAATGATTTGATAATGACACTTAATAATTATAAATAATAATAACTATAATAACGACAATATTAATAATGACAATAAGGATAATACTCAAAATATTATAATGGTAGAAATAAATTGATAATACTATTTATTATTATTATTTTTATTGTTATTATTATTATTGTTTATGAATGATTAAGTATTTAATCCACAGATTCTAATTTAATACTTCAATACTTAATAATTTATAAACAATAATAATAATAACAATAAAAATGAAAATAATTACAATGGTGATAATATTTATTATTATTATCATTATTATTGATATTAATTATTATTGCTATTAAATCATTGAGAATTTAAGTATTATATTTAAATTAACAATATTCGTAATCGCAAAAAATATTAAAATTTTCTATATATTTATATAAAAAGGAAGTTTCCAATTGATAATTTAGTTTATCAATCTAAACCAAAATGTATACGGCGCTTAGTAACATTAAATTTTTTTATTGCTACTAGAGAAAAATATGTTATTTAAATACAAATACTCAAATGATTTTATTTTATTCTGAAAATAAATCTCTCTTTATAACATCCTAGTGTACGTTGCGCGCGCAAGCGTGCGTCTGATGTCAAGTATCTACTGTGATGTCTCTAGACACATTTAACAGGTGGCACTATCTGTCAGCGCAACGCTAATATAAATTACTAGTATACGTTGCGCGGGCAAGCGCAATATTTTAAGATATAAAAAAAAATTAGAATCGAATCCAAAGAAACGAAAAAACCAGAAGAGGAAAGTTCGCAAGTTTTCACTTCTAATATCTAAGTGACATTTCTTTTTGGATCGTTTTTGATAAAATAAAATAATTTTTAGAGTTCGGTCAGTTTGTGTTCAGAATTATTTCATAGAATTTGAAAAACTGCATGGAATACTGCTAACCGCATGGAAATTGATTCATTCATTCAGAAATTATTGCAGTTTGAAAATTCAAAAAATACTGTAGCAATAAACGGTCTGATAGCCGTCTATCAGACTTTTAAACTCGAAGAACTTAGAAAATTAGACCAGCTAACTCTATGAGCTCGAAATAACACATAAATTATATTTTTTAACTCGTAGAGCTCAAAAACGTCATAAGTGCAATTGTAAGCGTTTAGATATGTAATTAGGGGGAAGTTGCAAGGATGGCCTTTAGGCCAACCGTTTTCCATATATTTCTTTAATTTTGTGACCTACTGAAGAAGTTAAAAAAAAAAACATTAAACGTTGGCAAATAAAAGTTTGGAAATCTAAAAGTGCACGACTCATAATGCTCATTTAATTAAAATATTAAAAAAATAGTTGCCGAAAAAACAGCTGTACTGGGAAGGTACTGTACCAGCGCCCCTGATGGAATAAATGTACATAATATACTGAGGCAATAATGCGCAGCCGCTTGTAATGCTAAAATAAAAATGTATACAATACATTAAAATGTAAATATGTGAAATTTTCATTCGTTAAATTTTTTTAACTTCCCGCTAAAAATCTCAGATTTTCAAAAATCGGGAAGTTATTGTTTTCACCCCGTTTTGCAAAAATTGAGTTTTCATCAGATCTCGACGTTTTAAGGTCATAGGAAGCTTCCCTGACACCCCCGCGGTGATGTCTGTATGTCTGTATGTGTGTCTGTATGTTATGTGTGTGAGTGTGTGTATGTCTGTATGTCTGTGTGTGTGTGTGTGTGTGTGTGTGTGTGTGTGTGTGTGTGTGTGTGTGTGTGTGTGTGTGTGTGTGTGTGTGTGTGTGTGTGTGTGTGTGTGTGTGTGTGTGTGTGTGTGTGTGTGTGTGTGTGGATGTAAACCTCTTATAACTTTTGAACGGCTTGACCGATTTGATCGCGGTTGGCGCCATTCGAAAGGGCTTGCCCAAACTTAGATTTCCTGAAAATTTGAACCGATTCGGACCGATAGATTTTGAGAAATCGTAAAAAAACTACAAAAAAAATTTTTTCAAAAGTGGTTTTTTTTAAATAACTTTTAAACGGCTCTACCGATCAATTTCAAAAACTAATCAGCTCTTAACGACAAAAAACCACGTCGATCGCCGCCAATCCGGGCAAAATCGGTTAATTCGTTCGTGAGTTATCGTTGACGAAAGAAAACCGAAAAAAGCGTTTTTTCGGAATTACTCCGAATTTTTTCACTCTGTCGATAGAAACCCAAAGATTTTTCATTAAGCTTAAAAAATTGCGTCGAATGCCGCCAACCGCGTGAAAATCGGTTCATTCATTCAAAAGTTATTGCGATTTGAAAATAAAAGAAAGAGTGTTTTGTCAAACATCTATCAAACTTTTGAGCTCGAAGAGCTCAAAAGCATACAAAAGCTATTTTTTGAGCTCGGAGAGCTCAAAATAATACACAAATTGTATTTACGAGCTCGAAGAGCTCTAAAACGTCAAAGTGCAATTTCAAGCGTTTAGGTATAGAATTGGTGGGAAGTTGCAGGGATGGCCTTCAGGGTCAACCGTTTTCCTAATTTTTTATATTTAATTTTAATAGTATTCATTTTTTTAATTGAATAAAATAGCTATCCAATTATTTGTCAATAAATAACGAAAATATCGAAAAAAAAAAAACACATGAGTCGTGCAAAATAAAAAGAAAAAAAAATTTTTTTAAATAACAGCTGTACTAGGAAAGTGATGCACAGGCGCCCCTGGTGGAATAAATGTACATAATATCTATAGATATAGATATATCACCATCCATGTTAATTTTACATGGATATATATAGATATACAGTCTTGTAGTTTTCGTTTTTTATTAATTGCAATTAAACGACACTGAATTAATTAATCATTCGCATTCAGTGACCTACAATCGTCGATAATAAATGTCTTTCTTTATATCCACTAGTTAGCGTTGCAGTACTTCTACATTTAGATATGGTCTTACTGTACAGTTGCAGTCATTGATGACTGGTACACACTAAATAATAAACACACTAAAATATGATAGTTTTTATTACTAATTGATCATAGATAAGAAAATAACCAGAAAATGCCGATGGCTATTTCGTCAATACAGAATAAATTTATACTAGGAATTCAAATTGCGCGCCTACGCACGCGCTTTAATCCTAACCAATAAGAAATCAGGGTCCATGTTTTCGATACTAAGCTAACTTCATTCTACCATTAATTTCAGTATATAGGATATTTTTGTTGATCTTATTTTTTAAATTTACTCCAGCATCAAATGAAAAGTGTATAAGGTGCCAAGATTTCCGTATATAGGATATTTTTGTTGATCTTATTTTTAAATTTACTCCAGCATCAAATGAAAAGTGAATAGGGTGCCAAGAAACACTTCTTAGCCGAACACTCTTTATGCAAAGTGTCAAATTGTCTCTCTATCTAGCCTGAATCAAGATAATGGGGATCCGTTTTTGTCAAACTCGGGCCAGGGGGCAGCAGCATAGATCATTTTTTGTCGCGCAAATATTTGAAGTTAATAATAGTGACTGTTATGTGTTTACAAAAAAAATGGATAAAGAAAAAAAAAACTCTCTTTTTTTTCAATAATTAAATCTTTTTCTAAATGGATCGAACATAACCTTGATGATTTTGATGATTGAAAATTGACACTTATGGCTTTTTCCCAAAGAATCCAACGTTTTTCGTTTTTTCGAAAAGTAAAAGTAACTTTTCCTTTACAAAAAGGAACTGAACACTTTCCCATTTTTTGGTATTAATTATATTGTTAAATTATTTATTTCACAATGACTTATCAACACGTGTCCGCTCCAAAACATTAGGTATAACTTAAATATAGGTATAGGATAATTATTACTATTAAATTTACATAACTTATAAAAAAAAATAGTTATATAAATTTTATTGTTTATTGCGTCGATTAATTTTCAATTTTCGTTCAATTATAACTAGTAAACTAATTTTTCATATGAAACTTTTTTTTTCTTTGGTGATCATATTTGAAAACTTGCGCTTTAAAAAACTTGCTAATGTGCTGCTCTCAAGTGGCTGAGTTTGGCAAAACGGAACCCCATTAAAAAACCGCTTACCAAAATCTAGCGATGTCAAATGACTGCTGGTAAAATGACGAAATAAGAAATAAATATTTAACACAAAATTTTTTGACTCAATGACGCAAAATATTTTACTGTGTATTTCTTGAGTAAATTAATAATTAAAATAATTTCCATAAAATAATATAAATTATCATTTATTTTTATTTAAAACAATAGA
>RJVT01000014.1:600000-763818 GCA_018835575.1 Cotesia chilonis
TGTGTTTAGGCCTTTCCTAAGATATTTTGGGGTAAGACGATAAATTTGATTTTCATAGAATTTTTTAACTGGAGCTTAGTTAGGGCACTTCCACTGAAAATTCAAATTTTCGCCGGAAGTGCCCAATAAAACCTCCTGTGAAAAAATTCTATGAAAATAAAATCTATCGTCTTACCCCAAAATATCTTAGGATAGGCCTAAACACAGCTGATTTCAAAAGCGGAACTGAAAATTCCAATTTTAAAAGGTCCATCAAGGAAGTTACATTTTGGCACACCCTAATATATATATATATATATATATATATATATATATATATATATATATATATATATATATATATATATATAAGCAAAATAGGGTTCCTTTAACTAAAGTTGACGGCAAAACTACTGAAGCTATTGGGATGGGACTGCTTCCATTCGACGCAGAATCTTTCGCAGATGGTTATAGGCTACTAATTTTTCGGACTTTATCAACCTTTTCTAATTTTTTTACGATTTTCTTTTGTATACATTTTTCCTCGCTAATAAACACAACAGACTCCCATTTTTCATTTTTTTAGTTTTAATACGATTTTCTTTTTTTTTTTTATAACATAACCTTAATATTTGATTGATTTAACGTCATTTAAAAAAAGTTTAAGAAAGAAGCTAATTATGTCTGGTGAACTAAGTGTTGAAAATTTATATTTATATACTGATCGTGTGTTTGGTTATGATAATTTCTTCCATAAAATGAAATAGTAAGATTCTTTAAAGTCTACTAAAAATGTTGTTGTTTATAAACTAGAAGTAACAATTCTAAACTAGATTTATAAACTAGGAAACATGTAGTAATTCAGTCAATGAACTTACAATTTTACATACATATTATTTTTGCTAATTACATAACTTATAAATTGTTCTTTTTGCAGGATCGCAGAAATGTAACAGATTAAAATGAATTGATTTTCCAAACACTCAATATGTGAAAAATGAATTTGGCTACTTATTTAAATAGAATTCGTAAAAAAATAGTAAATTGATTTTCTATAAAAAATTCATGTCACTGAGAAAATTTTAAATAACAGAAAAATTGTTCGCACTTGTAGCTACACAGATTTCAACTTGACTTATGAGACTTGCGATGACTTTAACTAAAACTTTCGATGCTCATTTAGAATCTGTGCAAATCACAACAATACTCCAATTAAATTTAATGTCTAGATCTAAAAATGCAATTCTGCAACAACGCCCAGCGAAGCGGGCGGGTAACAGCTAGTACTTACATATAACACCGGCCCACAAAAAAAAATTTGATAAACGGTAGACCCTGAAGGCTATCCGTGCAACTTTCCGCTAATTTTATATCAAGTGCTTAAAACTGGACTAATGATGTTTTTGAGCTCTCCGAACTCAAAAATACAATGTATGTGTTATTTTAAGCTCCCTGAGCTTAGAGGGACAACTTTTCTATGCTTTTGAGCTCTTCGAGCTCAAAAGTCTGATAAAACTTCGATAAAACACAATTTTTCAAATTTTCAAACTGCAGTAACTTTTGAATAAATGAATTTATTTTTACGCGGTTGGCAGCATTCGGCGCAATTTTTTAAGTTCTCTGAAGAATCTGTAAGTTTAGTTTGATCAAACTAAGAATTTCGGACTAATTCTGTAAAAACACTTTTTTCGGTTTTCTTTCGTCAACGATAACTCACGCATGAATAAACCGATTTTGACCGGACTGACGGCGATTGACGTGATTTTTTTGATGTTGAGTTAATTAGTTTTTGGAATCGATCGGTAGAGCTGTTTGAAAGTTATTCCAAAAAATGTCGGAGTAATGTTGAAAAAATCCTTGTATCCAAATATTTCGTCGAGGATATCTCTCGAACCGATCAATTGATTTTCACGTACTTGACGGCGATCGACGCAGTTTTTTGAGCTCAAAAAATTATTTTATTTGACCAAATACGATCCGAAAAGAAATATCGAAGTTATGTGAAAAAAACACTTTTGTCGGTTTTTTTTCGATCACGATATCTCTTGAACGAATAAACCGATTTTGACCGAATTTACGGCAATCGACGTAGTTTTTTAAGGCTGAGAGCTGATTTATTTTTGGAATCGCCCGGTAGAGCCGTTTAAAAGTCATTCCAAAAAAACCACTTCTGAGAAAAATTTTTTTCCTATGTTTTTTGAGATTTCCCTAAATTTCTCAAAATCTATCGTTCCGAATCGGGTTAAATTTTCAAAAAATCTAACTTTGAGGGAACTCTTTAGAACGCCGTTTAGTTCGTTCTGATCGGTTCAGTCGTTCAAAAGTTATAAGCGAGTCACACACACACACACACACACACACCCATCGTGAGAATAGTCGGGGAAGCTTCCTAGAGCGGCAGATCATTGCTGGACATTGAAAAGAGCTCTACTCGATGTAAACCGAAAGACAAAAAAAACCATTTGAAGACATTGGTTTTACCCCGATTTTTGAAAATCGAGTTTTCATCAGATTTCGACGTTTTGAGTTCCTAGGAAGCTTCCCTGACTATTCCTGCGAGGGTGACACTATGTCTGTGTGTGTGTGTGTGTGTGTGTGTGTGTGTGTGTGTGTGTGTGTGTGTAAACCTCCCATCACTTTTGAACGGCTCGGCCGATTCGATCAAGCTTTGTGCCATTTGGAAGGGCTTGACCAAACTTAGATTCTTAATGTAACTTGGACCGATTCCGACCGGTAGATTTTGAGTAATCTAAAAAAAAACTGGATCTACAAATTGATTAACAGTCAGTTCACTTTGAATAAATTATCAAATGTTTGCAAAACTACGACATTAGATGACAGAACGATTAAGCTACGACTAAAACTAAAGTATGGTGAAAAACTTATTATCACTGAGAAATCGGGAGCATTAACATTCATATGTTTAGTGAATAATCATCATGATATTTTGAACTATTCAGAGTCCTAGACGCAGCTGCAGCTATTATTCGCGAAGATATCCAATCCGTGGTGTTTGATAATTCGAATTACTCTCCACTAAGTCACATGTTTGAAGATTTGAATAATAAAATCCCAGAATCGTTGACATACTCTGTAGAGCGAGTAATTTTAACGAATAAACAATCAAATTTAGATCATTTAAAATTAATATGCACAAACATTTGCCATTGTATCATCACTGGAGTTGGACTGGGGTTGGAAGTTGGTCAACAATACATTGGAACCAGTTTAATCTTCACTCCCACTTGCACCGGGATAACTGCTGAACACAATTTTTCGCTACTGCAAAAAGGGATGCAGTGCTACATGTGGTTGCAAAATACTCAGACTGTTTTGTTCTCTGGCATGTACAAAATATCAAGGACGGTCGTGCTTCAATGTTGAATCAATAACAGAGGAGGATTCGTTTGATTTCTACGAGGATACATCGCTATTGACGTAATTATACATTAATTTTTTATAGCCGATACAGGTGTTCGATCGTTACAGTGTTCCCCGCTACCAGACCTTGACGTTAGACGCCAATTCGTAATCGTAATTTGCTCGGGGTTATAAGGGAACTTACTTCTAACTAAAATTCTGGATTACACTTCGGTATCTTTCCGGTTTTCAGTCTCTGGTCTCAATAAAAAATAGGGCGCCAAGTAATTTTTAATCACTGGATCTACCAAACCAGTGAAAACGTAATTAGATAATTTTTATACGCTAGGAATTATCAAACTAGCCAAACTCAAACGAAAGGAGATAATTTTTATTCGCTAGAAATTATCCAAACTAGACAAAACGTAAACTCAATCAAACCAAAACTTAAACGAAAACGTAAACGTAACCTGAACTTAAATGGAACTAGATAATTTTTTATTCGCTAGAAATTATCAAACTAGCCAATGAACGTAAACTTAATCGGAAACACAAAAACTTAACAATAAATAGACTAAATAACCAAATACCAGAAAGGCAACGGGATACTTCGGGGTTGCTCAGTGTGCTGGTTTATGGAGAGAGGGCGTGATTCGAGTGGAGAGTGGATCCATGATTGTAATGACTTTATTCGCAACACAAAAAGTATTCGTTTCGCCGAATAGAGGTCAGCTAAGAACGGATTTTACGAAATTTCATCCACATGGGGGGTTGCGGAGACGTTAACAATGAATAATTTTTGTTTTCAAACTATAGCTCCTATCGACTCCAAGTCGGGTAGGAATGTCCTGTAAGAAATGTAGAAATGATATACAAATGAATTTTGCGATATTTATATGTTCCTATAGATATTGAATTCGATAGAACCTCAATAGAAACAGGAAATTACAAGGATGACCTCGAAAAGGTTAACGGATTTAAATATTTTTCTTTTTCAATAATTAAATTTTCTTACAACAATCTTCAGCAGCGGCAAAAACGTCAGTGTAAGGTTTTCAAAATTTAACTTTACATGGAGTTATTCAGTCAACGGACTAAGAATTTTACATACATTTTATGTTTGCTGATCACATAACCGATTAAGGGGTTACATGGGTTTCCTCGGGCAAAAAACGGCCTTTTTTCAATAATTTTTTTTACATATAAAAAATGAAATATTTTAATGAAATTTTGTTTTATTTAAAAGATACATATTCAATAAACATTTTGTAAAATTTTCAAAAAAAAATATCAAAATGGCGGTCAATACGACGCCATTTCCGGCAGTCCCTCGGAAAAAAGGTGCCTCCGTGTTTAGTTGACTTCTTTTATTACAAGTGATTATTTAACAAATTTTAATTAATTCAATAAATGATAATAATTTGTCTGGTGCTGGCGAATCCAAGATGTGAATCGTGGAAGGTCTGGTTGAGAGCTGTAGTGGGATGCGTTCCAGTGGGTGGCGTTGATGAGGCCTAAGTGCGAGCTCCTATCGTTGATAGCAAGTCGATCTCTATCTCTAAGGATACTGGGCTGGATGTTCGTGCAAACCTGATGGTGTCTCGTTCAATTTTTTCTCTGCGAATCGAATATCACATGGTAATACATTGTTTTCAAGGTCGGTTGAGATAGCGTAAGAGGTTTGAAAGCTTAGTGGACTGTATGAGAATTAGGTAGATATGATTTTAGTGGAGTTCCAGGCTGAGATGTCTGGGAGAGCTCCTTTAGCATTCTGATAAAAGAGATCAAGGTAGATTGAAGTGCTAGAGTTGATTCAGGCCTATGCGATAGGGCCTGAACAGCATGCCTCGAGGTTTAAGAGATGCCAGAGTCGATTCAGTCCTATGTGATAGGTCCTGAACAGCCTACCTTTGGGCTTGAGAGGTACCAGAGTCAATTCAGTCCTATGTGATAGGTCCTGAACAGCCTACCTCTGGGCTTGAGAGGTGCCAGAGTTGATTCAGTCCTATGTGATAGGTCCTAAACAGCCTACCTCTAGGCTTAACACATGCTTTGTTCTTAGGAGGTTGTAAAGTGTTTGAGAAAACATGTTAGAACTTAGGGGTTCTAACAAGAGTTATTTGATTGACTTCAGAGATTGAATCATGCATTTAATTGTCAATTTTGTATTGTGAAGATTATCATAAAAGTCACAAGAGGACAGAGCCAACTCAAAATTGTATCATCCACGAAAGATCGAGCGGATAATCCAATTCTGATTAGTTGAGGTATCGTTATTGAGAGATTTTGAGTAATTGTCGTATGTACGTACCTTTGAGTATTTTATTTATAATAAAATACTATACCAATGATGCACAGAGTTTGATTGATGTATCGCACAGGTTTTATTATTGAGTTTTGTATCGTTCCCTCTGAGGTAGCGTCTTTGGGCGACTGGAGATGAGCTGCGACGATGGATAATTGTAGACAACAATTGATGAAATCAAATGATTAAGAAAAAAACCACTGTATATACTTAATAGTGCGTGAATAGGTCAGCGATGAAATCTGAGCAATTAGATTTTACTGGGAAAATAGGTAGGAGTTTGGAGATGGGTGTCGTGAAGTTGCGTGATCAAAAGATTGCTGAAGACTGACGCTTGCAGTCGTGATTTTTGAACTCCAGCGTATAGAGAGTCTTTGTATTTTTAATAAGTGGGAAAGATTCGAAGAAATATTCTTGAGAAAAACCGTTGACAAAAATATTATATATATATAAAAAAAAGGGAAAGTAGCAACGGAAAATATTTAAGCTGAACCAGATGAGTGCCCGGGTTGATGAGAACAAGAGATGCATTTAGGGCCTCAACGGCCAGAGAGTCATAAAAGTAGGTACTTGAGCGTAGATACCAGCATGCATGTATAAGGAATTTGCTGCTCGAACGAAATATTTTAAAGTTTGAATTTTATTTTACTTGCTACATACTGAATAATATATGAAAAAACTCAAATAAATTACGTTAAAAATTAAGTTACTTGGTTAATAACTTATGAAATTGGTTAATAATTGAACACTCCGCGTTGTCAGCAGAACTTCTTTCAGGATCATCTGAAATAAAAATAAAAAATACGTGTTTTAGTAAAGACAATAAACTAAGTATTGGACGAAGGAAAAAAAATGAAAATTGGATTTTTGGCAGACGTTTTTATAAAAAAATGCAAATTTCGATGAAAATTTCTCGACATTTTTTTTTTTAAATAGTTGTAATTGAAAAAAAAAAAAATCCTTCGTTCAAGACCTTGTAAATGATATCTTCAAGACCTGTGTAAAATTTCATCAAGATTGGTTCAGTAGTTAGAGACAATAAAAGTGGGAAAAAAATTTTTTTTTCTAACTTACATTGAATCGTCGATTCCTGGGCCATAAAGTAGAGAACCTGCTGCAGCTGTAATGTCCAGGGCATCCTTTTGCTCCAGTTTATGACGAATCCTGGCTTCACGAGTCTCGCTGGGAGATTTCTTTGCGGCTGCGGTCACCCGATTTTCATCCATGTTTCAGGCATATTCATGGGAATTTGGACCAAGTTTTAGGTCCATACCGTGCATAATTAATAATAATGCTGATATCCCTTCATTGAAAATACAAGCAGCGATTAATGCAGCAATTTGAACGATTATCGACCTAGCTGGAAGTATTTTGGGAGAAATTTTCCAAATCAACTGATTGAAACTTTCATTGTTATTTTGTGTAAATCCTCCAACACACCGCTCAAAAAGCTCATCCTTACTCAGGTCTTCATAAATTGGTTTCATTGCAGTCAAAACTAGAGATGAAACGGATAGTGATTTGGCCGGATACCGGATACCGGATATTCGGCTAACTACGAGGCCGGAGCGCCGGATATCCGGCCACCGGATATTCGGCCGCTTATCGCGTTACAATTTGATTTGAATATGCGCGCGTGATTAAGATCGGAAATATTCGGACGCATTCGGCGTGATCGGCATTCGGCCGGCACGACTCGCGGCGTTCGGGTGTAATCGCTCATGTCAGGTTATATGCATTTGTTTATTCCATTGTTTTTCTTTATATTTAACTTGTCGATTATTAAAAAATGTCAGTATCAAAAAGAAAATCGCCAATTTGGCAAAATTTTGATTTAAAAAGTGACGATAACAAGTACGCGTCATGTTTATTGTGTCACGTTGAAATTTCTCGCGGTGGTGAAGGAAAAAAGGCAGGTATGTAAGTTTTAGAGGTTATGTTTTTGCTTCAATTTCAATGCGAGAATACTCTTATATTTTCAAACTTATTTTGTTAATAAACAAACATACTACTTAGCAGTATTCTTAAATTAGTTATTTCGCTGGTCATTCATTTCATTTTAATTTTCATTACTACTACTACAATCTCAATTTGAAATTTAAAATTTAATTTTTTTCTAAACGATATTTTATTAATGCAAGCTTCAGACTTCAGTTTATTTATGCATATTGTGAATGGGTAGGTACTAGGTACAATATTTTAAAATACGTTTCTTTTTCATTCATCAGGTACGTCTGCCATGAGTAATCATTTAAAGTCCAAACATCCACAGGAGTCTAGATTGATAAGTACAAGTAAAACTAGCGAAATTTCAAGATCAATTACGGTTTCACAACGTGCCAATCCCAGCCCAATTGCTCCTTCTACAACTGCAGAAAAACAGCTAACACTGTCGGAATCGTTTGAAAGAAAATTACTTTGGGATGTGAATGATGCCAAAGCCAAAAAGTATCATTATTTAATTGCAGAAATGATTGCAATAGATAACGAGCCGTTCAGTATTGTAGAAAAGGTTGGGTTTAAAAGACTTTTTGAACAAGCGCTACCTCGTTATGAATTACCAAGTCGCACTTATATATCTCAAAAAATTATTCCAGACATCTACAATAGAATTCGCGACAAAATAAAAGCAAACATTTCTAAAGCTATTGCAATTTCTGTTACGTCTGACATTTGGACCTGCCTGCACAATAGTTCCAGTTTCCTAAGTTTCACAGCCCATTGGTTGTCTCCGGAATTTCAGCTGAACCACGGCGTTCTTGCTATGAAACCGTTTTCAGGATCACACACAGGTGAAAATATAGCAAACGAACTGAACGCTATAGCTGCTCGCTGGGATATTGAGAAAGATAAAATTCACTTACTAATCCATGATAGTGGAGCTAATATGGTGAAAGGAGCTCGAGTTGGAGAGTATCATTCCGCTAGATGTTTCATACATTCGCTTCAGCGAGTTATTGATAAGTCAATGAAGGTCCAGGCTGAGCTATTAGAAGTGATTGCTACTGGTAGACGTCTAGTAACTCATTTCAATCATTCAGGTTTGGCACAAGAAAAATTACTTGCAATTCAAAAGGAGTTAAATTTGCCGCAGCATCAGTTAGTGCAGGACATCAACACGAGGTGGAATTCTACCTACTACATGGCTGTACGCTTGGTGGAACAAAAAAGGGCTATCTCTCTTTATGTTGTTGAACATGAGACACTGACTAATTTGACGATACAACAGTGGGGTCTGTTGGAGCAGTGCATAAACCTTTTAAAACCATTTGAAGAAATAACAAAAATTACAAGTTCTGGCGTTTCCTGTATATCCGAAGTGATACCACACGTTTATGCACTAAAAAAGTACTTGGATAAAACCGAGACAGCACAAAGAACACCAGACTTAGCACGTTTAAGAGCCTCCTTGAAAGCTGAATTGGAAAGTCGTTTTAAATCCTTAGAAGAAGATCTAAACTTCATAATTGCTACCTTTCTAGACCCAAGATTCAAATCAGACTATTTAGGAGTTCTTGAAACTGAAAAAGCCCGACAGAAAATCCTGATAGAATATATAAAAAACTCTTACGACGATTCTTCTTCCGACAGTAATAGATCATCGCCGTCTTCAACACCTGCTAAACGACAAAAAGAAGATGAAACTGGATCAAATTTTACACGCGAAGCTCATAACACTTTTTGGGACTGTTTCAATGAAGTGGCAAAGGACAACAGTAGCAGTTGTCGCGATCAAGAAAAACAAAATCCAATTTCTAATGAGATTGACTTTTTCTTAAAGTTATCTCGAATAGATCGCAATCGCGACCCATACCTTTGGTGGTCGGTCAATTCAAACCAATACCCTCAATTGGCGAAGTTTGCAAGAATTTATCTTGGAGCACCTGCCAGTAGCGTTTACAGCGAAAGGCTATTTTCAGAAGCTGGTCTAGTATACGAAGCCAAGCGGAGTCGCCTCTTACCAACAAATGCTGAAAACCTAGTATTCATTCACCATAATTTGCCGCTAGTTAATTTTGAGTACTAACACTAAGTAAATTTTTAGTAATTAACTTTTTATCAAACAATTTCTGTCATTATTTTAATTTAATAAATGGTGTCCGTCCATAACCTATTGTTATATTATTTTTATTTCATATATGTGTGTGTATGTGCAAAATAATCGGTTACTAATATTATAAATTCAGTCTGTTTGTCTGCTACTCTCTCACGCCTAAACTAAAGAACTGATTTTGCTGAAATTTGATACAGAGATAGATTAGACAACGAGAAACAATATAGATAGGCTTAAAAACTTTTGTATTCCCACAGAAAAGCGCGATATAGACGAGTTTAGGGCGTAAAGCACTCAGCGCGAACGGTATCGCGGGAAACATCTAGTATTCGGTATTCGGCCGGATAGTGCCCTACTATCCGGTATCCGGCCGGATAGTGAAAATAGGCCGGATAGGCCGGATACCGGATAGTTACCGGATATCCGTTTCATCACTAGTCAAAACATCATCTGGTAATGGAGTATATTGGTGTTTGAACGATGAGAGAGTACCTGATGCTGACGCTCGCTGCCAGGTGCACCACGTGTCTGGATCATCAGGGCAATTTTGATGCTGTGAGTTTTTGTCTGTAGAACTGTAGTGGTAGTAAGTTGCCCATATCGCATCCCTCATTTTATCAGCTGAA
This sequence comes from Cotesia chilonis, assembly GCA_018835575.1. Lineage (NCBI taxonomy): Eukaryota > Metazoa > Arthropoda > Insecta > Hymenoptera > Braconidae > Cotesia > Cotesia chilonis. Next base: position 610,325 of record RJVT01000014.1, read on the forward strand.
TCACTGTTTCTTCTTATCGCTAAGCCATAATATACAATTAATTTGTCAATCAATTTACTAGTCAATTTACCTTTACCAGAAAGAATTTTTTTTTTTGAGTTTTTTTGTCATTGACTATTTTTTTCTCAACAGTTTTCTTCACTAAATCACGCAACCGGGTTCCTATCCTCTTCTGTACGTGGCCAACGCATTCTTTCTTATTGACAACATAATTTTCACCATAAGGTTTGGCTTTGAGAATACCAGAGTATGTTTTAGAATTTCCATCTCCTATATAATTTACGTACCTCAAGCCATGTTTTACAATAGAACGTTTAAACATTTCAATAATTGAAGATACTTCCATATTTCCAGATGCTCCGGTGTGATTGGCGGTACATTGTTCATTTTTGATGTGTTCTTCTTTCCACTCTTCAAATTCTGCCGTATCTAATTTTTTTTTCCAAGACTCACATAGTTTACAGTATGAACATTTAACAATGACATCCAAGACTTTTCCTGAGTGATATCCGATTAGAGAACTGATACCATAAAGTGATGCAGAACCACGCTTTTTCCACGTCCCATCACCGGAGACAGTCACATCTGTCGTATCTTCCATGTTGTTTGCTAAACTTGTCAATTGGTTTTCCTCTGTAGTAGCAGAGCAGAACAGTTTCTCAGTAACTATGGTAATACATTCATGTATTTTATTAATATAAAAGTCGTATGTTGATTGATTCAAAAAGGAGCTGCTTAGATCCATCAAACCGCAAAACTTCTTGCATCCAGCAAGACCCAAACCCAATACTCGCATAACAAAAATACATACAAGAATGCATACTTTGCTTAGCGGCAACACCTAGGCACTGAAACAGCTATAAGGAGCCCAATTTTCAACGTTATATTAAAATTATAAATAATGAAAATACAATTCCGGGAGTCAAGACTTATTTTACTGAAATTTTCTCTTCTTTTAGGATCTATCAAATTTCAGATATCTTTAATATTTTTAAAGTTATAACTACCGAACGGAGACTACTTTTTTTTCTTTTCGTTTTTTGTTTATAGCAAATGAAATTTTCAATAGCGGATGAATTTAAAAATACTTCTTTCTCAGAATTAAATTCTGAATCCAATACACCAATCGCCATATTTTTAAGAGACTCAGATCGATTTTTCGCAGAAAACTCACTTCTCGACCAGACTTCATTCAATTCTTAGGTTGAAAATTTATTTATTTAATATGATAATTAATTTGAAGTATTAAAATGTCAACTTTTTTAAAAAAATGTTAGTCTTTTGCAAATAACTCACGATCTGTGAAAAATATTAAAAATTTTCGGAAAGATAAGTTATAAAAAACTAAATGTTCTTCAAGAAAAATCTTATTATATTTTCTGATAAAGTTGATGGTTGCGTCGGAAAATTAAAAAAATGTAAAAATTTTAAATCCATACATCATTAGCGTTAAATAAGTTTTGAAAAGGTAAGTATATCAAAAAATTATAAGAAACTTTTTTTGACGGGTGTTCAATTCTCTACAAAAATATGTTCTGATTCAACTAGTCCGATGCCTCATATATGAAACATTTATGTAACAGTTTTATTGGCATGTATATTGTGTATATATATATATATATATATAATTATATATATTTATATATATAATATATATATATATATATATATATTGTACGTGGGAAATTTCCCACTAGAACTTATTAGAATTATATTTTTTTTTTTGGTATTATTTAGCCTTTGTGTTGTCAAGCTGATGAAAGGCTAAGATTCGACGCGACTGTGTCGCCCCAAGTGGTCCCGGTCATTAAACAAAGCTCGAGGTAGAAATTCAAGCCGAACGCGCCAATTAGTAGAATTAAGGAATGGATGAGTCCGAACTAAATTTAATGTATCGGGTATAGAGTGAGTGAGATAGTATGAATGGGGAAAGCGACCGGACAAACCCGCATTTCAGTCGATATCAGCGACCGAGGAGACATCTGGGAGGAGCAGCGAGGACTAGCCAGATACGGAATCGGACTCCACGAACGACTTGAAGTTGAAACGGCGGGAGACACGTCGAGGCTCCACCTGAACGCCGAATATCGCACTGAATTGGTAAATCGACCAATCATCGATCCGAGTTATTTATCGTACGACGGCTGATTGGACGCGCAGCTCATCAGCAGTGCTGAAGGAAAGGCCACGTGTTGGAAAAAGGAAAACGGAAAAGCCGGTAGAATAATTCCGACCGAACGTTGATATGCCACGTGCAATAAAATCGAGCAATTGGAAAAACGCAGTAATTTTGGTTGCTATCGCTGTTTTTGTGACAAATATAAATTAATTAATTAAAAAAAAAAAAAAAATCGGCAATACCTTTTTTGCTATCGCTGTCTGTCTTTTTTTTTGTAATAAAAAGAAAGAGGAATTGAACCGTCTTGTTTTTTTTTGTGTTGAGGAAAAGTAGTTTTTGGTACTTGAAAAATCGACACGAAAGGTTGCTCGTGGAAGCTTCGCCGTTTTGCTATCGGGTTAACTTCGGTGAATACTAAAGAGAGTGTTGCACCAGCGTCAAGGTCATCAACGGCATTGTGACGTTCGATCTCGCCGTTCCCGGGGGAAAAGCCATCGCCGAGGAATCACCTCATCAGTGTCGCCGACATCGAATTTTTGTTTGTAATTGATCTACATCCCGAGAGGTCGACTGAGTGGGGTAAGTGCGGTCGCAGTTGTTAATTTACCTGGGTGACTTCACCACGAACCGCGATTAACATATATTATTATCGATAATTTTATTGAAAGTTTTTTTTTAAAAATTTGCTCACGAATTCGGAATGAGTCCGAAATCAAAAGTACCGGAATTCAACAATTGCGTGCTAAATTCCGGCTTGGGTGACGTCAGCCAGGTACCCGGTGCAAATTAGAGATAATACGATATTAATATCCTGTGTGTATAATTGTTTGAATTAAAGTATACTTTTTACCGCGTTCAATTCTTATCAATATACCACCTGACTCACAACAAGTACTACTACCACTTCGGTGTGCTTTAACGTTTTCCAGCGGTGATAGATTTCTCGTGGCTGCAGCTGGGCCGACTATTGGGTCAGAAACATACGAATTGACCGAAGTGATCGACAAACCAAGACCTTCCTCGATAACAATGAAACGACACTATCTTCAACAAAATGGATGACTGCTCGAGACCCATGGGGTATACGACGTGTCAAGGAAGATTGACAACTAATATGCGTCGCATTAGTTAATTGTTATACGATATACTCCTTGTTAACTAACAATCGGATTCTTATCGTTTTAGTGTAAATTGAAATGCCGTTATTATTAAATAAATTATGAAAATTGATAAAATATTATGTTGTAACACGGTGAATTATATTTAATAAAAAATATTAATTACAGATGATTAAATTACAAACGTTGAACAGAGACTGAATGCATGCGTCTTTCGCGTACATAAATTAGCATAGAGAAGTGCGGAGACGTTCTAGCGCCACTCTCAAACGATTTTTGTACTATTAAGGTACGGTTAGCGGTTATCAATTAATTTGAAATCGGACTTTCACATGTTATCTGCCAACGATATCAGCATCAGATGGTACATTGGCATTTACCTATTTTGAGCAAACTGGCCACGTTGCATTGTTTAGTTCATAATCAATAAATATAATATACTAATTACAATGCAAGTTTTACGTCTAAGGAAATTGATTGTTGCGGTTGAAGAAACTTCAAGAATGTTATTATCCCTGAGAATAACCCGGACGACAAAGAGGGCAGGAGAACAAGCCGTGGCTGGAAGTTGGTCCGAAGAATCATCGATTTGCAAGGTACCATGTTATGTCTCGTAGACGAGAATTAGACTGTAGTTATTACTCAGTCTAATTTTCTCTTCTGGGCAAGGTTTCTTTGTTAGAATAAGTGTATTAAAAAATCGCAGTTGCAATTTATCGCGTATTAGAAAATTTTTGAGGTCTGATACCCAGAAAATTTGAGTTTGACCTTGAGACGGGTTTTATGATAAATTTTTACGCGTCATTTTAGAAATCATAATTCATCTTATTAGTTGGAATAATTATGGATAATTTCGTCTAAAGTAAACTTATTTAAATGATCGTTGGTTTGGAATTTTATAAGAAAATGGTCGCAGGTGAGTTTCTACGAAGTAATGATTTAACTGCATTTCCGAAACCCAAGGTCACGTTTACGACCGTCATCAGAGCCTTTTGTGTTAAGAATGGTCATTTGTTAATTTTTGTTACTTTATTTTATAATTTTTACATTTTGTTTCAAAATAATTTGGTTGGGTTATGAGTGAGAGAGAGTGAGAGAGTTGACGAGTAATGTCTTAAAAATAGTACGGTTTTTCCTCTATATCAAAAGTTTGCAATGAAAACCTGGTAATTTGGTAATACGAAAATAGGTGAAGAAATTTGGAAGTCACGTGGTCTACATACCCATGAATTAAGGTTCGGTTTCCCCTCTCTTTCACGGATATAATTGAAGTATTATAATTATAGAATTTTCAAATTGAATTCAGAGCATGCGTGCGAGAGTAACTATTGTACAATAAATAATTGGTAACCACGAATTATTTCTCTTATTATTTCCAGATAATTTCCTAATTCTCTCTACCCTGTAGACCAACTCTCATGTTCTTTTTGGTTTTTAAGATACCGTTATTCCAACCTGGTGGTGTCCTTAAAGTTAACATCTTATAATTTCATCTTATTTATAATTAATATTATTTTAAAAAGTCACGGCTGCTATTAAACGGATCAACAAAATACCCGTTTCAGCTTGTATCGACGGTCAATTTATCAACCTCTACAATAGTGAGGCATAATTCATGTTTTAATTCCACACTGGAAGTATCGTGAGTGTGGAGGAGTCTCTTAAAGAATTGCAGTTGTGATCTTTTTAACAAGATGAGTTACCCCAGTCTCCATGTATGAGAAGCATATAGGAGTGTGCTAGCAACGATACTGTTATATGTTCTGAAAGTACCCATTCAGGACTCAGGTTTCCGACTCAAGCGCTGATCCCGTGAAAGACACTCCCAGGTATGTATAGTCGTCGGTCCATTCAACTAGTTTCCTCTCACAGACTTACCTCATTCTCTCCTTTAAACCACTCCTCCCATTATTTACACATTTTGTTTTATCCAAATTTGCATTCCACGAGTTTCGAGATCAATATTCTTCGAGTACAGTTAGCTTATGTTTGCGATCAAAAGTTCGATTAGCCAGAATGACTAAGTCATCCTCGCAAAGGAGCATCACGAGGTCATACAGGCTGTTTATCTGTACAACAGTAACATCTTCATTTTTTTAAAAATCTACTAAGTCGTGCAGGTAATGTATAAATAAGATTCGACTCAAGATTTCGCCTTAAAGAACTCGCTTCATGATCTCAAACGACCCTAAGAGGTAGTTACTGACCTTAACTTGTAGATTTGCTTTGTTATGTAAATTTTTCAGTATTCTGATCAGTTTTAGGACTACCCTTAGGTGGTAAAGTTTTTTCCAGAGGACACTGTAAAGCACTGAGACGAAAGCTATCGTAAAATCAACGAAGAGTCCGCATAGACGGCCCTTTGTGTTAGCTAAGTTTAATTGTATTGCCGAGAGTAGAGTAATAATATTATGAGCAGAAATTTTGTTAGGCATGAAGCCCGCTTGTTCGTCTAGCAGGGCTCCATTGAGATCAATCCAGTGGATCAATTTTTTTTTTCAGTATTGTGGTAAATATTTAAGTTATTATATTGATCATCGCGAGTTCCTCATAGTTGTTAGGGTCAGATCTGTCTCTTTTTCTGTAACGCATATACTAGAACGTGGTAGATTTTATTCGACGCCCAACACCTTGAGTCTTATAACCTTCCACGCTCGAATCAAATGTCGGGAATGCTATGTGTGAATGAATGAAAATGTCACTCATTTCTTATGAATTTATTTTGAAAAAATACGCAACGCGGAACGAGTGACGAAGCTAGAACGAGCAGCAGCGAGTACGGGTCTACAAATTGGAGTGACAAGGATAGAGATACGTCGACAACATGCGATGATCAAAGTGAACGAGGCACCGAGCGGCGTAAACACCCAAGAGGTCCAGGTACCAATCGACGCTGCGTTGCCGCATTTTCCATACTACGATCACTATCGATGACAGTAAGTTTGTCAGTACTGCAGGAGCAGAGAAGACTTAAAACCGTTGTGTAGGTCCGTTGACTGTTTTATAGACCTATATCAACTATCGACTGGGATCAATTAGACGGGAAACGATAACTAGCGCCGCCAACTTTAACGAAAGAAGAAACGGGTACTTCTCCGTGGAGAGGACGACTCAAAGCTGGACTATTGACGGACACGGACGTGCTTTTGCGTGCTCCTAAACATGAATTTAATTTTGAAGTTATGTTGCGACTTTGTTTATTTGAAATTAATTCATTAACTAGTAGTAACTGTTTAATTGATTATTTATTGAGTCGTCGAAGACGATGCTCTGTTACTCAAAAAGCCGACGTTTTGTTCAGTGTTGAATTCATCGTTTAGAGCCCACGTTAGATTTTTGTAAAATATTTTGATTATCAAAATAGTAGGCAAGGATTCGACGCTTTTCGATTGTTCTTTTTATGATATTATTGTATAGTGGGATTGTTGAGTTATGAATGCGAGTGTGTACAAGAAAATTGTATGTATAAGACACCCTGACGAGAATCCGCAAGAGGGTTAAGTCAATCAATCCATAGTTAAGTTTTTTGTTTGTATCAATCCTCCGCTCGCCCTTCCCACGTCATGCAATATCGTAGCCTGTAAGCAAATTATGTTGAAATTATAGGATTCTTTGAAAAATTACCTGAAGTATTGGTTGACCACGTCACGATTGAGCAGAAAATATCAAACTTACTTGGGGTGTGCCAACTACCTAGATTACCTAGCTCCTGACAATTTCAAAACACAATCCTCAATCTCTGTTTTTTCAGCAGTTAAAATGGAATGAGTTCCAAATTCGTTCGTTCTTGGCAATCTCAGCAATCTTTTTTCGTAGGATTCAGCATTAGATTTTTTAATTTTAACTATAGTGGAAACTCTATATAATGAAACTCAAGGGACCGGATACTTTTTTACGTTGTGAAGAGTTTGCGTTATACGGAAAGAAGACGTGCAACGACTAATATTTGAGGAATAAGTACTTTAATTCTAATTTGTATCACGAAACGTCATATTTTTATTAAATACATATAATTATTTTTGCGCTGCGAATATAATACCAAAACAGCATTGCTCGATCTAAATCTTCAAATTTTGGCCTCTTCATAATCTTAACAAATTCTGCCTGAAGAATATTTTTTTCTATTAACGGTTTGAAAGCAAGGAAGGGTGTAAGAAGGTCAATAAGAAGCATAGAAATCAAATGAAATTATGTGTGTATAGTAATATGCATTTGCTTTAGTAATTATAGTAGTCAGTCTATACTAATTTCCAGAAATATTTATGGTTTTGAGTCGATTACTGCATTAAAAGTTAAGTATATTATTTCGTTATAAAGAGTGTCTGTGACGCTGTATAGAGTGTTTAAATGTAGGAATAATAATGTTAACCGAACAAATATTGGTATTTTCTACGTTATATAGAGCTTTTCGTTTAATAGATTTTTGCTATATAGATTTTCCACTGTATTTAATTTCTAAATTCGTCTATGTAGGACATCTTAGATTCAATTATTTATTCCACCTCGGCAGAAAATGCTTCGACGATTCCTTCCTTAAGACATGTAAAGGTAGTAGCATCCAGCAACAGTCTCCTCTTAGACGATAGGTCCTTGTCATTATCCGAATGATCATTGTCGTGGCTTTGTTATTAAAGGTAAGTTATTGAAAATGCCGTTTGTTCGCACGAAACATGTGTGAGTGGGACTACGTCATTTGTAAGAAATGTCATCATTGCAAGTGTAGCACTAACACAAATGACTCAGAAAAATAGAATCCGACTATTAAGTTGATGGTTATCACTACACTTTAATTTGGTGCGCAAACAGATATGTCAAAATGAAAAGCGTGAAATTCTGCAACTTATATGACAGCTTTTTTATATTTATACAAAGCTTTAAACCACTTAAAATTGACTAACACGCAGAGCCTAGTACGAGAAGTCTTGCTTTTAAGCAGTCATCTTGCCATCCCATCCCATTTCGGAATTATTATAGAAGACTTGATTTTTTTTCCCAAAATGCCAGTTATTACTTAATGTTTCTTTAAAAATTTATTGCACATACTTCTTGTACTGTACCACAGCAGTCTCGTCATTTTTTTTTACAGTGTATAAGGTAGTGTATCATTTAAAGCGGCTGTAACAGGGTAAAATTACCCTAAATCGATAAGTCACCGGATATCGATAACTATTCGACATAGCACTGGCGCGTCTCGATCTTCGGGCCTAAGGGGAGAATAGGAGGGGGTAGTTTTGGGTTAAAATAGGTGAGCCGTGCAGTGGAAAAGAGAGAAGTAGTGTGACCGCCAGACTGGGTGCCATGGAAATCGAGAAGGACCGATTCCCGGAGTAGTGACGAGACGAAGGAAGCCAACTACAACTAGGACTTCATCCTCAATAAGAGAGTTAGATCATCATTTCATTCGTCAAGGTATTAATTATTACTCTGTGGGAAAGAAGTGGACCGCGGTTTACCCAATACCCAGTTACTTATCCTAATTAATTATCGATTGGACCGTTTAATCGACGATTATTTTATTAATCAATAATAATTAAACATTTGCTAGTTTGGATCGAGTGATTTTCCTGGGGGCTTATACCCGAGAGTCACTCAATCGATCTTGCGGGAAAAATTTAACAACTAGAAATTTATCAATTAAATAATTAACATCCGTGAAAATTCGTTAAATTTATTGTTATAATTTTTATAATAATTAAGAAAAATTGAGTAATTTTGTCACGTGGAAAATAATCGACAAACATTTATTCGTGGAATTTTGGTCGAGCGTCAGTACATTTTGTGTCTCAGTGAATTCCAATACCCAAGGTCAAATACAACTAAGCTAGCGAATGTTCTAGCAAATAAAATTGAATATTTCGACTTGTGTCGATTATTTTTATAATTTAGAAAACTATTGGAAAATTATCGGATATTTTATTAAGAATTAATTATTGAAAATATTTTACTGTAAAATTATTTTATTCATTAATAATAAATTTAGTAATTTTTGGAATTAAGTCCGTGAATTAGTTAAATTAAAATTTACTGAAAATTAATAATTATCGGCGTAGACATTAAGTCCAAAGAAATTAGTTATCCTTAGTAGAAAATGTCACAGGAAAAGTTAGTTATAATTAATTAATTTACAACATTAACTTGTGTTAATAATTTATAACTTGATTGAGAAATTTAGATCGTGATTAATTTAATCATCAAAAGTTAATTCAAGGTATTAAGACCTTTTGTTCTAAATAATTATTGTTATATTATTAAGACCATGACAATAGGTTACTCAGGAATTTTAATCTATCTAATATTTTAATACCGAGTTAAAAATTACAATCGGAATTTGCAATCGAGTGTTCGTTAAGTCTTTGGAATTTGATTGTTAATTTGGAATTATCGTTTTACCAATTACTAATGATTGAATAATTAAATCAAAATATTTAACTAAAATTAAGTATACAGTCAATTTTGTTTAAATTAAAATTTATAAAATAAAATCATACAAGTGTGGGTTATGTGTGTGAAGATTAGTGTAGGTCATGAGTGATAGAGAGTGTTAATAGTGTTAAGTTGGTCCTGGTTAGCCGTTAGTTAGGCTAGACGATCTCTGTCACACTGTTGTCTTTGTGCAGAGTAATTCTTTGGTTCTGGTTAGCGCTTAAATTGTTAATTTTCATTGTTAATAAATATCGATAAATTGTTAATTAAGTATTTATTCTTCAACAATAAGACTTCTCAGCTCTGGACCGGTTCCAGGAACCGTGATTAAAAATCCTGGTGGCGCTCTGATAATTATATTGTTTGTTAGTTTTGTTTGTTTATTTATAAAATTGATTAGGGGCCAACCTGAGCAGGTAAAACTGTTACACGATACTATTTGTTCAAAAGAATTTACGATGTGAAATCGTACAGATATGAATATTTTCATTCGGGTCCGATAGTGCAATATTCAACGCTAAAAATGATGATGTATTTATAGCGGTTTTTCATATCAATTTCTTTCCAGCTGGTGAGTTTTCTGTAAGATTCACTATGGAATAGGTTTCTCTTTTTTGAATAAAATTGTTTACAACAAAAAAATGTGATCAATCAAATTGTAGACAATGTTTTTAGACTTGAATTACTAATAAGGTTAATCAACCATTCAGAACAGTTATAAAACTTGTATGAATAAAAAATGTTTTCCACGAAATTATAAGGCAACATATAAATTTTAACTTGAAGTTGTAGAAATCCCCAAAATATTTTTAAACTTTCAATCACCTGTTATGCCCGAAAAATACAATCTTAGAATTCGGTAACAATATAAAATGATGATTGGAAGAACATGAGTTCGTAACCGGAGTAACGACTTCGGCAAACAAAAGTTCGCCGTTTAAAGTTCACAAAGAAAAATTAATTTGAGCGAGGACCAGGTCACCGGAACTGCGGGAATCTCGATTATCATAAAGACGAATCGTGGCTCGAAGAATCGCTATCACAGAACTCGGAAATACCGTTAAGGAAATCGAAATGAATAATTAGAGAAAAGATGATTAATTAATTTAATAATTGAAGTCCGCCTATACGTGTCGGGGTATAGGACTCACCCTGGCTTTAAACCAGAACTGTTACCTTGTAAATAAGCTGTCGGATTATGGTGTTCGCTGTTTTTATCACCTCGGTCGCGATTTACAAGAGGGGCTATTAATTAAACAATTGGTTCTTTTGATGAGGTGACAATGCGCGGTAATGCGTATCCTTCAGCCACGAGTGAGTTATCGCGCAGTCCAGGTCGTTATTCCCTAAATATGCAAGCGCTGCTTTTTTCGGCGGGAATGGAAGGCCCTGTATTATATACGGTATGCCGGATATAATACACTTAATAGTAATTTGAGTTTCAATATCTTATTATAATTTTACAAAAAACTGGAGTAAATCAAATTATTAATAGTGTTTGTAAATTCTTGAAATGTTATTTAGAAAACAGAACTACGGCTTGGTAAGATTACAATACATGTAGAAATACTCCATGGAGTTTATAATTTCGATAAGAAATTACAACTCATCTGATAAGATGTCCTTGCATGATTTTATAGATACATAATAACCCTGATAATTGATTACTCGAATTGTGTTATATATTTTATTGGAACTCACTAATTTGTAATTTCACACCTTTTTATTTTGTAAAACATTAGTAATTTTACAAAAATTCTTAACAGTGTACACAGTATACAGTAGCATAGATAATCAGGTACGATTTGAGTGTATTAAGTCATTCTTTGATATGACAAATTGACATGGGTAAAACTATTCTGTGAGAATTGGTAGAGACTAAAATAATATTGTTTATTTGATTTAATTTACAATTATTCTATTTTTTTTTCTCCACTATCCCTTACAATCCTGATTTATTATTTGCTCTCCCGTTTTTTAAGATAGTGATAATACCTTTATTGCCATTCTTACTCGGACAATTAGAGGCGAAAATTTAGCTGGAGAGAAATCCCGTTACAATTTAATTTCTGTCATGAATTATTATTGCTGAGGGAGTTGAGTACTTTAGAAATACTAAGGTATTATAATATTCCGATCAAGCTTTCCCGTTTAAATTTAAATCATTTGAAAAAAAATTCAAGTGAACGATATTAAACACACATTATATCAACTCACCTTGAGAACCGCTTAAATAATATTCATGTTCATAATCTCGTCGACACATTGGTTGACCTTGTCGTAAGACATAATGAGCTCCTCTTGGTAAAGGTTGACCACACACACAGCAGGCAAAGCATTCCACATGGAACACTAATCCGGCAGCTCGCATAACTAAATCGGAACAACTAATTTTTTCTAGACATCGAGCACATTTTACACCAAATATTCTTTCATAATCAGATCTGCAATAGAGTTTTAGGTCTCTCATGAAACAAGAAATGGATAATAAATTACCACACGCGGCACAAGCAAGACAATCCTCATGGTAACTTCTATCTGCAACTCTCATTAGATAACGATCAGAAATTTTTACACCACAGCTCGCGCATATAGAATCGAGCAGTCCGGATTCAGTTTTGACAGAAACTGGAGGATCTGAAATTATAAATTAAAAACATTAAATAACAGAAATGTTGTATTGTAATGAATTACACTGATGGACAGTGGATCTATTGTTTTTGATACATAGAATAGTTTTTAAAATAATGTATGTCAGTGTCTCTTGAGATGAGATAAGTATGGCTTCAGAGAATTAACACTGCTCACTAATTTGAACGGAACTAAATGCCACTGCTCACTAATTTGAACGGAACTAAATGCCTCATGGTGCGAAGCGCAAGAGATAGTGCTTTATTCTCGACCCGTCAGGGTTTAGCAAATTTATGATCTTTGAATGCCTCTATTTTAACCTGTAACAGGGTAAAGATATCCTGAATCAATAAGTCACCGGATATCGATAATTGTTCGACGCAGCACGGGCGCGTCTCGATCTTCGGGCCAGAAGAGAGAGAGAAGGAGGGAGTAATTTTGGGTAAAATAAATTAATTCGTTATTTTCAACGAGAATTATTTGTCAGTTAATTATCAGCGTGGATATTAGGTTCAGGAATTGATGGTTAATTTACGTTGAAGAAGTTAACTAAGAATTCATTTATAATTAATTAATGATCATCAGGGCCTGGAAGTTGGGTCTAATAATTAAACTTAAAAATAAAGCAAATCTAAAGTAATAATCACAAGCGAAATGACGATCGCGAGCAAGTTCGAAGGTTTAAACTAATACTTCATTTTAAGCATAAAATATGTCAAAATGAAAGTAAGGTTGGTAGCGAAACACATGAGCTTAAAAAACACAACCTGACATCAAGGACAAAACTATTATGAAAAACTTTAATTTAAAAATCTGTATTTTGCTAGATGATTAAATTTCAAGTTTTTTAAACTTTTTGTTTTAGACTCAATTTATTCTGGTAATTATAGGAAAAAATACTCTCTACAAAATAGTATAAAATTATTTTTCCCCACACAAGCCCAAAATAATTCACTGTATGATCTTGGTCAAGAACTTCAATTTTCCGGAAAAATAAGGTTCTAAATGGTCATACCATTTGGTTGACTGATTGAAGCTTCACTCTTAGCTGGCAATTATATCCTGGTTAAAAAAAGTATTGAGAACAATGGACACGGAATTGAAAATAATTACTTTTATGATAAGTCGAATTTTTTCCAATTCCGTTTCTATTGTTCTCAATACTTTTTTTAATCAGGGTAGAGACCAAACATTCTCTACAAAAAAGTATGGATGTATTTTACGTATAGTCGTGCTCAGAAAAGCCCCAAAAAAGTTACTAAATAATTTCGGTCAAAAACGTGAAATTTACAAAAAAATGAGGTTTACCATTGTAATTTTTTTCTGCTGACCTATATAAGCTCAACTTACCGGTGGTAATTACCGAACAAAATATTATCAACAAAATAGGATCAGATGATTTTTTGCCTTTTCAAGCCCTAACAAATTTACAAACTGATTTCGGTCAAAAACTTGGATTTTGCTATAGAATAAAATTTTTATTTTCCTATAATTTCTTTTCTAGATCTAAGGTTCTTGCTGGTAGTAATGGTAAATTATATTCTCTTTATACAAAGTATAAGATTCTTTTTAAGCATTCACAAGTTCAGAAGAAAACAATCATGTAACTCAAACAAGGAATTAGATTGTGTAAAAAAAGAAAATTTATTTCTCTTATATTCATACGGATAAGTTGATGCTTACATTTTTGCTATGTTTAATGAAAACAATTTCTCTCTGCAATAAAAGCGATGCATCCTCCGAGTCCCTGAAGTGTCGTCAATATGGGACATAGGTATCGCATAGGCAACAATCATATCTCGCGAAAATGTCCTTTGAGTGCCGGATCGGTGTTGAACAAATGTCTCCTAAGTGTTGCTCAAGTGTCACACGTGTGTCGCAATTGTATCGCTAAAATGTCGTACATGTGTCGCTCAATTGTCGCACGTGTCACTGGTGTGTCACGTAAGTGTCGCTTAGGTGTCGTTCAAGTTTCAAACGTGCCGCGTAGGCGTCGCACCAGTGTCACTTAGGTGTCTCGTTAGCATTACTCATGTATCGCTTAGGCGTCCTTTAATTGACTCATCCATCGCTAATGTGTTGCTTAGGTGTCAAGATAGTGTCCCCTAAGTGTCGTACATGTTTCGTTAATATGTCGCTCAAGTGTTGAACATGTGTCGCTTAAGCGCCCCAAGAGTTTCACTTAGGTGTCGCGTCAGCTACGCTCATGAATCGCTTAGGTGTCCTTAATCGACACAACAGTCGCTAATGTGTCACATAGGCGTCACTTAAGTGTTGATCAAGTGTCGCACATGTGTCGCGTAGGTGTCGCTAACGTGTCGCATATCCGTCGCATAAGTAACGCACATGTTGCTTATGTTTCGCTCAAGTGTCGTACATGTGTAGCTCAAGTGTCTCAAATGTATCACTGATGTGTTGAGCTAGTGTCACATAGGCGTTATTAAGGTGTTGATCAAGTGTTGCATATGCGCCCTGATGTCTCACGTAAGTGTCTCTTGAGTGTCGCTCAAGTGTCGCACATGTATCACTTAGGTGTCGCGTTAGCTTCACTCATGAATCGCTTAGGTGCCCTTAATCGACACAACAGTCACTAATGTGTCACATAGGCGTCACTTAGGTGTTGATCAAGTGTCACACAGGTGTCACGAAGGTGTTGCTAACGTGTCGCATATCCGTCGTGTGAGTAACGCACATGTTGTTTATGTTTTAATCAAGTATCGTGCATGTGTCGCACATATGTCGCTCTAGTGCCGTACATGTGTCGCTCAAGTGTCGCGCATGTTTCGCTCAAGAGTCGCATTTGTGTTGCTTAAATATCGCACATGTTTCGCTGATGTGTCTCATATGTGTCGCTTGAGTGTCGTTCAAGTGTCGCACGTGTTTCGCTTAAGTGTCGCTTCGGTGATGCTCAAGTGTTGCGCATGTGTCACGTAGGTGTCCCACAAATTTCACTTAGGTGTCGCGTTAGCTATCCTCATAAATCGCTTAGGTGTCCTTAATCGACACAACAGTTGCTAATGTGTCACATAGGCGCCACTTGTGTTGATCAAGTGTCGCACAACTGTTTTTTTCTGGGCTAGACTAGGCAAAAAGTCATTTGATACTTTTTCGTAGAGAATATCTTGTATTATAATTACCATCTGAGACTTAAGCTTTTATAGGTCAGTAAAAAAAAATCCCCTGATTAAAAAAAAGTATTGAGACAAAGAAAAAAGTATTGAAAAGTATTGGTTTTCTAGTCAATCCCATACTTTTCAATGTTTTTTTCTTTGTCTCAATACTTTTTTTCATTCAAGGTCACCAGGGATAACTTAATTTTTAAGTAAATTTCAAGTTTTTCACCGAAATTATATTGTAATTTTTTTTGGGCTGGACTAGGCAAAAAATCATTTGATACTTTTTCGTAGAGATCATTTTGTTCTATAATTACCACCGAGGACTTAACCAGCATAACAGAATCACCATGGAAAACTTAATTTTTAAGTAAATTTCAAGTTTTTCACCGAAATTATTTTGTAACTTTTTTTTGGCTAGACTAGGCAAAAAATCGTTCGATACTTTTTCGAAGAAATTATTTCGTTCTATAATAACCACCTAAAGGTTACGGTTTCATAGATCAGCAGAAAAAAATGACCGTGAAAGAGTTCATTTTTCAGTAAATTTCAAGTTTTTGACTGAAATGATTTTGTAACTTTTTTTGGGTATTCCTAGGCAAAAAATAATCTGCTACTTTTTTGTAGAGAATATTTTTTTCTATAATTACAACTTGAGACTTAACCTCATATAAGTCACCATCAAAAAATCACCATGGAAAATTTTTAGTAAATTTCAAGTTCTTGACTGAGATCATTGTGTAAATTTCTTTGGGCTTAACGAGGCAAAAAATCATCCGATACTTTTTTGAAGAGACTATTTTGTTCTATAATTACCACCTAAGAGTTAAGTTTCAATAAGTCAGCAGAAAAGTAATTATTTTCAATTTCGTTTCCATTGTTCTCAATATTTTTTTTAACCAGGGTATAATTGCCAGCTAAGAGTGAAGCTTCAATCAGTCAACCAAATGGTATGACCATTTAGAACCTTATTTTTCCGGAAAATTGAAGTTCTCGACCGAGATCATTCAGTAAATTTTTTTGGGCTTGTGTGGGGAAAAATAATTTTATACTATTTGTAGAGAGTATTTTTTCCTATAATTACCAGGATAAATTGAACCTAAAACAAAAAGTTTAAAAAACTTTAAATTCAATCATCCAGCAAAATACAGATTTTTAAATTAAAGTTTTTATAATAGTTTTGTCCTTGATGTCAGGTTGTGATTTTTAAGCCCACGTGTTCTGTTGCCAACCTCACTTTTATTTTGACATATTTTATGCTTAAAATAAAGTATTAGTTTAAACCTTCGAACTTGCTCGCGATCGTCATTTCGCTTGTGATTATTACTTCAGATTTGCTTTAATTTTAAGTTTAATTGTTAGACCCAACTTCCAGGCCCTGATGATCATCGTTCATTGTTACATTTGGAAATAATACACGAGATTAAATAAATTGTCGAGTTAGTTTGTTAATTTGGAAATGTTGTGTAATTAATATAACAAATGACTGAATATTTCAATTGGGAGTTTTAAAATTGCATTTAATTTGTAATAAATTTTGAATTGATAAGATTAAAGTCAATTAGTCAAGTATGTGTTATGTGTATAATGATTTGTACGGGTCATGTGTGTAAGCTGCAGAAGTATCTGGGTCTACGTTGCTTAATAAATATTGGCCATATTGTTAATCAATTATGTAGCATTCAGCAGCACCTTCCTCCACTCTCTATAACCCTAGGATAAGCTCTCAGCTCTGGACCAGTTCCAGGAACCGTGATAATAACCCTGGTGGTGCCCTGTTAGTTAATTCGGTTGTTGTTTATATTGTATTTTGTTACAAACCATATTGCACCTATACAATAATATGAGTCGACTTACATCGAGAAAACACTTGAATTAAATTAATGTATTGTAATACGAGGACAAAGGATCATGAAATAAGTTAATACTAGATTTTTATTTTAGCGCAAAGTTTCAGAGTTTATTACTCCTTCTTCAGGCGTCTGTGAAAAGATACAAATTTATATAATTAATATTGCATACCATAAATGATTCATGTTTTAACCCGGTCAACAAACAATAAATGCTGCTTTGTCGTTTCCATAGTAGTCTACAATATCTAGTTACTACAAGAGAGTGATCATTACCCGCCAAGAGCCTTTTTACCTGCACTCGTCTAATTATCGACGGATCACAGAGCGCTGTGATTTTAAGCCCTGGTAGGCATAATTTGAGACTCGTAAGCGAGTCCCCAAGGTGGAGGTGTCGGTGAAGTCCCGGGGAAGGCAGTGGACCAGTCTAATGCCGAGGGGATGGCAATCTCTGTGCGCCTCCTTAGTAATAATTAGAATACTAAGAGTAATTTTGTAAAACAAATTTCTGTGCTGAAGTTTTAATTCTTTTCAGCAATCTCTCACGACCCTGACCTATACTCCATGTTCTGGTTCAGTTCTGGATGCTGAGTCCTAAAATCCAGTGGCGCCCTTAAATAAATAAAAGGGGCGACCAACGAGCAAACGACATCCCGTTTCAAGTTTTACAGAAAATATCTTAATTAAAAACACACAGCCTCCTATCAGTCGAATGTCAACAATCAGCCATATTTTCTCCAAAAAGATATGACCCGACTAACAAACTTAACGATCTCTAATGATATGTCAACTTATTAATTACTCAAGCTAATTTATCGACTACCGTGCCACACATAGCAAACGATAAGTTCAAATTGAAAACCCACGAAACTAGAAACTATTAAAAAATTGCAAAATTACAATAAAGTCAATTGCACTAATATAAACTATTATAAACTATTACATAAATTCCAAAGACAAATATATTCAGATAGAGCACTCTACTGTCCAATAAAAGTTGATCTCACAAGCCTAACCCCGTATTATTCAAATGGATGAAAATCATCTCACTTAAGTTCCGTTTTTCACCAACACACTCCATATCCAAGATCTTGACCTTCCCAAAATTAAAATTATGACCTGTGTCGAAATGATGTTGAGCTAGAGCTGTTTTATTAATCTTCAAGATGTTCACTGCTCTGCGTTCATATTCATGTTGTTAAAGTTTTGTCTGCCTAACGTAAGTTTTCAGGCAACAGCATGGAACTCAGTAAGCCAATTCTGAGCGTTGCAATAAATCAACTCGATCTTTTAATTTTGTATACATAGAACCAATAACTCTGAGGTTATAATGTGCAGGCCTCCGATCAGTTCCATAAAAACACCTGCTAATATCAATAGACAGACCTCTAATGAATGGAAAACGGAAGTCATAGAATTTTCTTAACGAATCCTTTCCCATATGTCCAATATTGCTTTTCTGTCTCCTGTTAAATCTTTCTAGACAGACATTTGCGAATGATGGTGGTTAGTTGTTGTTATTTACAATGTTCTCAGCCTTTTTAACGTAAATTTGTCAAAATTCTTAATGACTCAGATTAACCGCTCTATTAATTAGACCCGTAACCACTGAGATTTTCTGCGACGTAGGATGATTTGAACGAAAATTATAATCTTCCAGAATTAGAAGTCTTTAAGAACCAACTTGTCCTCAAAAAACTGTTAGCAAACCTATATACCATCCCGTCCAAGAACAATATTTTTCCCTCCACCTTACGTTTCATTGTGAACTGTATTTTATGTTGTTCCCTCTTGAAAAAACTTAACACCCTGTCTACTTCTGTTTCCAGTACCGCCAATGAAGTATCATCAACGTACAGTTTTAAAAAAGTTACTAGGAACGGGAATTCATCCAAAATCCGTTTCAAGATGTAAATCATTACTAAGTTGGCTAATGCCGGGCTAGATGGACATTCCATACTCGTACCATTCACTCGCAAATAGACTTTTCTTCTAAAGACAAAGAAACTCGGGTCAAAACTGCATTCGATCAAGTCCAATAAGAACCTCTTTTTACACTTTAAAAAACCAGAAATCTCAGTCCAGTTCTTTTCTACCAATTTAATGACCAGGTTTTTCTAAATATCAGTGAAAAGCGACACAACGTCCAAGGAAATGAGCACAAAACCGGCTGGTGATTGAACACTATTGATAAATTTCTCGAACTCCATGGAATTTTTTGCATTAAACTCAAACGTATCTATCAGTGGTGTTACGAGTCTGAGTAACAATACAATCTTGTAGCCTGGAGCTTGTATGCAGCTGACCACCGGACGAAGTTTCAGAACCTCTTTATGTACTTTACGAAGACCGTAGATCCTTGGCGCCACCGAGTGGAACGTTTTCAAACTTTTTCCTTGATGTTCATCTAGCCATCTATCCCTCTGGAAGTTCCTGATCAAACTGTTAATCCTATTTTCAAATCTATTAGTTGGGCTCTTTATATATCACTCTATGATTGCGATCATCCTCTAACATTCTTTCCAGCTCTTCATCATAATCCATTCTAAACATTATGACCGTGCTATCACCCTTATCAGCTTTACCAACCATTAGTTCCTAATAAGACTTAAAGGGGGCAATACATGTAACCGCCTTAATTTTCACCGTTTTTTGGGGACTTTTTAAACTGGGAAGGAATAACTGAATTATTTTGAAACTTTGTAGGGTTATTTATTATATATTAAAATACAAAAAAAAATTTTTTTTTAATTTTTTTTTTCAAAATGGCCGCCGTAAAAATGAATCTGCTGAGACCCTCCCGGAAAAAGACATCAATTAGCGGGCGTTCTCACTTCTCGTATGGTGATCTGATAATAAAAAAATTAGTTTGTACGTGTTCATAAAATATATATCTTCTAGTTAAACCACACAAACATAAAAAAAGTCAAAAAATCGTGAATTGGCACACCTCAGAAAAAAAAGTTCGATTTTTTACCCTTTTTTTCAATAGTTTTTTGGTAAAAAGGGTTACTTTTTGAATATTTTTTTGAAATGTTTGAGGTTTAACTAGAAGCTATTACTATGAAGTAGACGTGTACAAAATTTCATTGGAATCGGTCGAGAACTTTTTGAGTTATCCCGCCCGCAAATTCAAAAAAAGTCGTTTTGAAAAAAACGCGTTTAAAGTTTTGACACACGCTCAAGCGCCGAGTTAAAGCGAAGCACTGAAATGAGTTTTTAATATATAAATAATGATAATTTTGTTTCGAAAATTTACAGGCATATTTTTGAGACAATATTCTAACCATTTGTGAAAAACAAAAAATCGATTTTTTTTTTACATGTATTCCCCCCCTTAAGAAAATGCTTTGTATTCTTTACGTCCTTGATCAGGTTTAAGTCATTCTTAAATAACACTTTCCTTCTATTATAAAAATTAGTGACAGCGTTAATTACTTTCGACCTGCTGTTATTCTGTAAGTTATTTAAGACCTTATCATCTCCATTCTCAATACTAACTCTTGAAATGTCATACTCGACGTCTTTTATA
Organism: Cotesia chilonis; assembly: GCA_018835575.1. Taxonomy (NCBI): domain Eukaryota; kingdom Metazoa; phylum Arthropoda; class Insecta; order Hymenoptera; family Braconidae; genus Cotesia; species Cotesia chilonis. The sequence goes on from RJVT01000014.1 coordinate 631,111, forward strand.
ATTGCCGGTATAGAAATCTCAGATCTCCTAGGGCTAATACCAAATTTTTGTGATAAACTCTGGGTCCTAACAACATAATCCGGTAAAACCTGATCCATAAAATTATCTGGCAGCAATTGACGTGGTTTTTTTATGTTAAGAGCTGATTAGTTTTTTAAATCAATCGGTAAAGCCGTTTCAAAGTTATTCCGAAAAAATCACCCTTGAAAATATGTTTTTTTGTAATTTTAGATTTCTCAAAATCGACCGGTTCGAATCGGTCCACGTCTAAGCTTGGCATAGTTCCTTCGAATGGCACCAAACGCGATAGAATCGGTCAAAAGTTGAGAGGTTGACATACAAAAATGAGAGGTTTACACACACACACACACACACACACACACACATGTCGGAGATGACATCGAGCTATTTTCCCAGAGACCGGGAAATTCCTAATATTTAATTTATCGTTTAATCAGTTGTACACAGAGTTGTAAAAAAAATACAATATTAGTAATTATTTATGACTTAAGCCGATTATGTTCTTTTATGATTATGGCAATGGGCTTGAGTCTGGAGTGACAGTTGTCACCAAACGTAGCCAAGGTCACAAGATAGTAAAAAGGTATCGACAGACAATGAGGGCTGTCGAAATATTTTTGGAGAAGTACTTAGTGTACTTAGATGGGCAGTTCTGGTTGAGCATTGCTCGGGTAGAGACGTTGAGTATATCCTGCTGACCTCGTATTCGTTCTCAGACTTATTGCCCAGCGCTTTACCATAGAATTATATTCCAATAATTCGTTAACCTCCGATTTATTATATTACAAATATTTGTAGCTGCTGTATTATTTATACTAGTTAGTGTTTTATTTTAATTATTGTAAAAATAAACGAATATGGAATCGACAACCCCACTGAATTCTACCGCCTCTGACAATGTTAATCCGACATCAGAAGTGGGATCAGGATCATCTGCTGCATTTTCTTCTGAGCAATTTAAACTGCTTTTGGAAATGCAAAACCAAAGTCTTGTGGAGTTAATAAAGTCTATGACAAAACCAGTGTCACCGAGTCGTAGTATTTCACTACCGAAATTTAACCCGGAAAATTCAAACGCGGATTCGTGTGCTTGGTGCGCGACAGTGGATATGTGTTTAGTGGAACGTCCTCTAGAAGGTAGTTCGTTAGTTATTGCACTAAGTGAAGCTCTTCAAGGATCTGCGTCTACTTGGTTGTCTCAAGTGTGTTACCCTGGGATAACCTGGACTGATTTCAAAGATCTTTTCATTGCAAGTTTGCCGGAGTGGAGACATCAGCAGCAACTTTAATTAATCTGCAAAATAGTCGTCCAAAAGACGGTGAGTGCTTAGCATCTTACTCGAGTCGTCTCCTGGCGTCACTCATGTCAAAATGGAAAAATTTAACTGCGGAAGAAATTGCAGTATCAGTTGTTCTTGCGCATAACTCTCAGTTGATAGTCGTCTTCAACGTTTGGCGTTCACCACAGACGTCAAGACCCGTGTTCAACTACAGAAAGAGTTAAAGGCTTTTTCTTACACGCGCAAGAGACCTATATCGTCGCAAGATGAGCGATCGTCTTCTGATTTCAAGAAATTTAAGTCGGCTGTGCCTATTAAGTGTCATTCATGTGGGAAAATGGGGCACAAGAGTACAAATTGTCTCTCAACGGCAAATCAGAGGAAACCGGAGTCATCACCAAACAATCAGGTAGCTGTTAGACATGTTCCAACGCACAACAAGCCTGTTACCTGCTACAAGTGTGGGAAAACTGGACATATCGCTTCCAAATGTCAATCTACGGCCAGCAGCATGAAGGATCAAGGAAGCAAGGAATTTAGAGAGCGACGAGTCGATTTCTGCACAGTGGCAGCTCCGTCAGGTTCCTTAATACATCGTGGTGAGTCGTTTTCATTTTGGTTTGATTCGGGAGCTGAATGCTCGTTAATTAAAGAAAGTTTTGCCGCTAAATTTGCGGGTAAACGTGAAAATAATTTAATAATTTTAAAGAGCATTGGAAGTGTCGGTATAAATAGTACTGTACAAATTTTGTCTGAAATTGTAATTAATGGCCATACGTTAGAGATTTTATTGCATGTTATCCCTGATGATTATTTGAAATGTGACATTATGATTGGTCGTGAAATTCTTGGTCAAGGATTCGATATAAATATCTCGGCAGATAGTTTTAGTCTATTTCAAAGTAAAAAGATTAACGTATGCGATAATGTCGAGTCTGATAGAAAGATGGACTTAAATAATGTAGATACTGATGTAAATGAAGATAGTAGAGAAAAACTTATTTCAATTTTGAAGGAATATACCGACTCTTTTATTCAAGGCTTTCCCAATACTCGGGTTAATACTGGGGAACTTAAAATACGTTTAGTTGACCCTAATGTAACTGTACAAAGGCGACCGTATCGACTTAGTGCTGAGGAAAGGCAGGTAGTAAGAGAAAGAATAGATGAACTATTGAAAGCAAATGTTATACGTCCCAGTTGTTCACCTTTTGCAAGCCCTATATTGTTGGTCAAAAAGAAAGATGGTTCAGACCGTCTATGTGTCGATTATCGTTCATTAAATGACAACACTATTGACGATAAATTTCCACTACCTCTTATTGCTGATCAGATAGCCCGACTTTCAAATGCAAAATATTTCACGTGCTTAGACATGGCCAGTGGGTTTCATCAAATCCCTGTCCATCCAGAGTCCATTGAGAAAACGGCGTTTGTCACGCCTGATGGTCAGTTCTAATATCTGACCATGCCATTTGGTCTGAAAAATGCACCATCCGTTTTTCAACGAGCTGTTATGAAAGCTCTTGGAGATCTCGCTTATCAATGGGTTGTCGTGTATCTAGACGATATCATGGTTATTGCCTCAATAATCGAGGAAGCATTAGAAAGACTCCGAAAAGTTATTAAAATTCTTATCGAAGCCGGATTCTCATTCAATTTTTCTAAGTGTTCGTTTCTCAAAACTTCAGTGCAATACTTAGGATATGAAATTTCCGCTGGAGAGGTTCGACCCAACTCCCGTAAAATAGAAGCATTGACCATGCTACCTGCACCCTAAACAGTGACTCAGTTGAGACAATTCATCGGTCTCTCTTCTTACTTTCGTAAATTTATTCTCAAGTTCTCGCAGGTAATGAAACCCTTATACTGTTTGACCTCAGGTAGCAAAAAAAAATATTGAATAGACTGAGGTACATGAAAATATCCGTCAGAAAATAATCTCTGTATTGACTAATGAGCCTGTACTAATGATTTTCAATCCGAATTTTCCTATAGAGTTGCACACAGACGCTAGCTCTGAAGGCTATGGGGCTATATTAATGCAAAAATTTAATGGTTCAAATAGAGTTGTCGAGTATTATAGCAAAGCTACAAGTTCAGCTGAGTCACGATATCATTCATACGAATTAGAGACTCTAGCTGTATTTAACGCAGTAAAATTTTTCCGTCATTATTTGCATGGTCGACCGTTCGTAGTAATTACGGATTGTAATTCGTTAAAAGCCTCTCAGAAAAAGGCTGACCTAACACCAAGGGTTCACCGTTGGTGGGCTTTCTTACAGACTTTTAAATTTGATATTGTGTATAGAGAAGGCAAAAGAATGGCTCACGCTGATTTCTTTTCGCGTAATCCTGTTACAGAACAATTGCGTAGTAATTCAAATAAAATTTTACAGAAACGTATAAATTTGACGGAAATTTCCGATGATTGGCTTCTTGTTGAGCAACGGCGTGACCCAGAAATTAGTAAGATAGTAATTGATTTAGAAAATGATGAGATTGCGTCCGATCTTGCTAAAACTTATGAAGTACGGTCAGGGTTACTCCACCGAAAAATCCAAAGGCGAGGTAAAACATTATGTTTACCTATTGTTCCACGTGCTTTTAGGTGGTCGGTAATAAATCATGTACATGAGTCAATTATGCACTTAGGATGGGAGAAAACACTTGACAAGGTTTGCGAGTATTACTGGTTTGAAGGAATTACGAAATATGTTCGTAAATTCATTGATAACTGTTATACTTGCAGAGTTTCCAAGTCAAGCTCAGGCAAAGTACAAGCAGAGCTTCATCCTATTCCTAAGACCAGCATCCCTTGGCATACAGTACACATGGATATTACAGGTAAATTAACGGGTAAAAACGATTCAAAAGAATACGTTGTCGTGTTGATAGATGCTTTCACTAAATTTGTTTTATTATATCATACTCGAAAAATAGATAGTGTCAATACTATTAAGGCTCTTAAAAACGCTATATCATTGTTTGGCCCACCGACCCGCATAATTGCGGATCAAGGTAGATGTTTCACAAGTAAAGAATTTCAAGAGTATTGTACCTCACAAAACTCAAAATTACATCTTATAGCTACGGGTTCTAGTCGAGCTAATGGTCAGGTAGAACGCGTAATGAGCACCTAAAAGTATGTTTACTGCAGCCGAAACGAGTGGAAACTCTTGGCAAGTAGTTGTAATGAAATTCAGTTAGCAATAAATTGTACTACTAATCGAGTCACTAATGCGAGTCCATTAGAATTGTTAATTGGTAAAGTAGCCAGACCTTTTGGAATGGTAGTTGGCCAGGTAGATAAAGAAATAGATATCTCTGACGTAAGGCAAAAAGCTATTGAGAACATAGAAATAAATGCTAAGTATGATAAGTATAGATTTGATAAAAATAAAGCAAAAATTATACCATTTAAGATAGGAGATTTCGTGTTAATTAAGAACGAAGAGAGAAATCAAACGAAGCTTGATCCTAAGTTTAGAGGTCCATTTGTAGTGGCGGAAATTCTCGATGGCGATCGGTATACTTTGAAGTCATTAGACAATAATAGGACTTATAAATATAGTCATGAGAATTTGAGGAAAATGCCGGAAAGTCATATCCCTATTGAATTGGATATACCAGAAGATCATGAGGGTGATGAACAGGAAGTTTCTCAGAATGACTCTGAGACAGAGTCAGAAACCACCGGGGGAAAGACCGAGCACTAATGGTAGTTGATGAAAGTCGCACCACTCGCATCAGGCTGTAGGTCATAATGGCAAATCAATGGTGGTTTGGCCAGAGTGTGATGGGCAGTAGATGATGTGGTGGCGATAAGAAAATTTTGCTTCTGGGGGTCAAACTACTTGGACCAAGCTGTAGTCGTAACTGCAAATCCAGGGTGATTTGAATCAATCTTGGTTGCCAAGATTGTCAGGGGGCGATGGGCAGTTGGTGAGGTAGCGGGGGCCTGAGAAGAAAATTATGTTGTACTACATGTGTCATTGGTTGACAATGTAGAAAAGATTTTGAATACTGGTGTACATAGTTGAGTAACTATGGTGGTACACAGTTTTGCTGTATGTAATATACAGTTGCAGACCATTGTGTGCTGAGGGTCTATACCTGGGGTGGACATGAACATAGCCTGCATGATCGCTGGGATAGACAATCGTAGAAATTTTGAAAAGACATCCTCAAGAAGCTAAGTCTGTTAGATTTGATAGTCGAGAGTTTTTGTAGCTTAAATGAGCCTCTGAATAAAGGAAAATTATTTGTTAAAAAAAAAAAAAAAAATGACATTCCTTGAAATAAAATGCTTACAGACACACCCGAGGACGTGTGATTGTCAGGTTGGCCGTGTCGGAGATGACATCGAGCTGTTTTCCCAGAGACCGGGAAATTCCTAATATTTAATTTATCGTTTAATTAGTTGTACACAGAGTTGTAAAAAAAATACAATATTAGTAATTATTTATGACTTAAGCCGATTATGTTCTTTTATGATTATGGCAATGGGCTTGAGTCTGGAGTGACAGTTGTCACCAAACGTAGCCGAGGTCACAGGATAGTAAAAAGGTATCGACAGACAATGAGGGCTGTCGAAATATTTTTGGAGAAGTACTTAGTGTACTTAGATGGGCAGTTCTGGTTAAGCATTGCTCGGGTAGAGACGTTGAGTATATCCTGCTGACCTCGTATTCGTTCTCGACTTATTGCCCAGCGCTTTACCATAGAATTATATTCCAATAATTCGTTAACCTCCGATTTATTATATTACAAATATTTGTAGCTGCTGTATTATTTATACTAGTTAGTGTTTTATTTTAATTATTGTAAAAATAAACGAATATGGAATCGACAACCCCACTGAATTCTACCGCCTCTGACAATGTTAATCCGACATATATATATATATATATATATAAGACTACGTAGTAGTCTTGAGATGACTTGTTAGTCACACGCTCTTGAATAAGAGCCTTAACTAGAGGTGGCCTTAAAAAAGACCGTTGTTATTAAGACTACGTAGTAGTCTTAATTTCTTGAGATGACTTGCTATTCACACGCTCTGGAAAAGAGCTTTGAATAGTGAGCTCTGAGAAGAACTTTAGATTTTAGCCCTTAAAAGAGCTATTAGGATAGTACGCGAACGTAGCTGTCGTTGATCCGAGTTGACAGAATAAAGACCTTGAGTTGAGGATAGACAAGCTTTGCACGCTTGCTATCTGAAACACTGCACTGTAGATTGTAAGCCTTGCTCGCTTACTGTAGATCCGTGAATAATTTCTTCTTCTTCTTCTTCTTCTTCTTCTTCTTCTTCTTCTTCTTCTTCTTCTTCTTCTTCTTCTTCTTCTTCTTCTTCTTCTTCTTCTTCTTCTTCTTCTTCTTCTTCTTCTTCTTCTTCTTCTTCTTCTTCTTCTTCTTCTTCTTCTTCTTCTTCTTCTTCTTCTTCTTCTTCTTCTTCTTCTTCTTCTTCTTCTTCTTCTTCTTCTTCTTCTTCTTCTTCTTCTTCTTCTTCTTCTTCTTCTTCTTCTTCTTCTTCTTCTTCTTCTTCTTCTTCTTCTTCTTCTTCTTCTTCTTCTTCTTCTTCTTCTTCTTCTTCTTCTTCTTCTTCTTCTTCTTCTTCTTCTTCTTCTTCTTCTTCTTCTTCTTCTTCTTCTTCTTCTTCTTCTTCTTCTCTTCTTCTTCTTCTTCTTCTTCTTCTTCTTCTCTTCTTCTTCTTCTTCTTCTTCTTCTTCTTCTTCTTCTTCTTCTTCTTCTTCTTCTTCTTCTTCTCTTCTTCTTCTCTTCTTCTTCTTCTTCTTCTTCTTCTTCTTCTTCTTCTTCTTCTTCTTCTTCTTCTTCTTCTTCTTCTTTCTTCTTCTTCTTCTCTTCTTCTTCTTCTTCTTCTTCTTCTTCTTCTTCTTCTTCTTCTTCTTCTTCTTCTTCTTCTTCTTCTTCTTCTTCTTCTTCTTCTTCTTCTTCTTCTTCTTCTTCTTCTTCTTCTTCTTCTTCTTCTTCTTCTTCTTCTTCTTCTTCTTCTTCTTCTTCTTCTTCTTCTTCTTCTTCTTCTCTTCTTCTTCTTCTTCTTCTTCTTCTTCTTCTTCTTCTTCTTCTTCTTCTTCTTCGCTCGGTGGTTTGAAGTGGACTGTGTCGGTAGCTCTCCTCGCTGCCTCTTTTAAACGGTCTGGTGATTTAAGAGGGGATTGGATTATATGAATGCATTGGCTCGCTAGCTCCGATGGACTGAGTGGGGGTTTCGAAGGTAGCGGCCCAATTACAACTTAGAATAATTTCCCACTATGACTGGCTCTCTCGTCATGGTCCGTGCGTTTGTTAGTACCTGATGAAGATCTTAGCTATGACTGGCTTTCTAGTCATGATCAGTACGATTGTTGGTACTTAATGAAGACCTTTACCATGGCCAGCTCCCCAGTCATGGCTCTTGCGGTTGTTAGCGATTCATGAAGATCTTGACCATGACTAGCTCTCTAGTCATGGTCCGCGCGATTGTTAGTACCATGACTAGCTCTCTAGTCATGGTCCGTGCGATTGTTAATGCCGAATGATAAATTTGAGGGTTTTTTCAACAAGAAGCTAATTTTATGATATTCTACACCCATAAGGCTGTGCGGGGGTGTTAAAAATTTTTAAAATATTCATCTTCTAATCTATAGATTTAAAACTTGGAAACTTGGCCAGAATATTTTTTTCGGTATGTTTGAATTTACTAAAAACTAATATATATATATATATATATATATATATATATATATATATATATATGTATATTGTGACATGGGAAATTTTTCCCGTCTAGATTTCATTTATAGAGATAATTTTTTTTGAGTATTATTTAGTCTAGAGTGTTGGCCAAGCTGATGGAATGCTGAGATTCGACGCGCCTGTGTCGCCCCAAGTGGTTTCCGATCAGAATGCGAAGCTCGAGGTAAAAATTAAGCCGAACCGCGCCAAATAAATTATACTAAGTATGGATGGATGCGTCCGAAAGAAATTTACGCTGTATTTAATAGTGTGTGAGAGAGAGAGAGAGCGAATGAGAAAAGCGACCGGGCGAACCCGCAGTTCAGTTCGCAATCAACGACCAGGGAGACATCTGGGAGTGACAACGATCAACGAGGGAAACCCGGAATCGGAATCTACGAACGACTGGACGTTGAAGCGACGGGAGCACATCGAGGCTCCACCTGAACGCCGAATGGAGGACTAAAGTCGGAAATCGACCAACCATCGACCATGGAAATTTATCCGACAACGGCTGATTGGACGCGCAGCTTCTTAGCTGCGCTAGAGAAAAACCACATGTTGCTGGAAAACGAAAGAGAAAGGAATTCAATTCTGATCTGGATACCGTTCAAGCCACTTTTCATACGCTGAAAAATTTTTGTTGTGACACTAAAATCAAGCGAAGACGTATTATATTGGAAATTCAGCCGCTTACGTGTTGAATTTCTTCATTTTGTTAATTTTGAGTGTCGATCCCGCCGAAAGTTAATTTTATTGTGTCATTGCCGTACACCAGAAGCCAAGAATTATATCAACAGTTTTTTTGGTCATTCCGACAACGAAAAATTCCGTTGTGACGCCATCGCCGAGAACCTCTGCCGCCTGTCAGCACAGCTGACATCTGCTTCCTGGACTTCACACCGTGCCGAGCCGTCGACTGAACGGGGTAAGCGGTCGCAGTTTGTTAATTTACCTGGGTGACTTCACCGCGATCCGCGATTAAGCCGAGATCGGATAGGTTTTTTTTTTCCTCTTACCTGTCCGAATTACAAGCTATAAATGTTTATTTAATTTTTTTTCACGTTGAAAGTAACAGAGCACAACCAATTACGATTTTGAATTAAGTCCGAGAATAATTGTGTACCGAAATTCAACAATTGCGTTGTTGAATTCCGGCTTCGGGGTGACGTCAGCCAGGTGCCCGGTGCCAAATTTTTTGTAATACGTTGTTAAGAGATATTGTGTACAGTTGTCGATTTGTTTTGGTAAAGTTTGAGATTACCTGCCGCAGAAAATTGGCTCGACTCGAGGGCCATCTAAGAGCGCCAATAGACACTATACCTCGAGCTTTGTTCCCGCGTATTGCCCGACGGGTAACAACAGTTACCGACGGTCCTGTTATCCGCCGCGGATGGTAACTGATTGACAGATTGTGCCATCGATAATCTATATACTACAGAGCGATCCAATTGATAAATTCATTTCCTTAAATACGAATTAAAATGAATTTTTTTTGTTTGTTTGTTAAGACGAGAGAAGCGAAACAATTATTTTTTTTTATTAATAAATACATGATTTGTTTGTAGGACGAGAAAAGCAAACAATAAATTTTTTGTTTGTAGTGATAAATTCATAATTTGTTTGTTAAGGAAGAAAGGCGAAGACAATTATTTTTTTTTTAATTCAAATTTTGTTTGTTAAGAAAGGACCAGAGAACAATTTGTTTTTTGGTATTTATAAATTCAAAACCTTGTTTGTAAAAAAAAAAAAAAAAAAAATAAAAAGAAAAGCGAAACAATTATTTTTTTTTGTATTGAGAAATTCGAAAGTTTGTTGTTAAGAGAAGAAAAAGAAACATTTTGTTTATTGATTATATTCAGATTTTGTTGCTATTGAGAATTGCCGGACCTGCGTCATTGTTCGATCTAGTTCATTGTTAATTAATAAACCTATTTGTAACAGTCCCTGCGCATTAATTATTTTTTTTTTGTTGAACTGTCTCAATTTTTTTATTTTATTCTAGTGTGATACAAAAATTCCGAATCGCTTCCTATACCCGCTCTACAATTTAGAATCTCTTCGACATTGACCTGCCGCCCAACAACGATCAACTGTTAACTCCGAACTTTTCACTGTCAAAACACATCCTGCAGCCCCCTATGGGGTGATTTATCATAAAATTTTTTTATAGACTATTTCTTCGTTACTCACAGAAGATTCCTGCCAAATTTAGAGTCGATAGGAGCTAAAGTTTAAAAACGGGAATTTTTCATTGTTAACGCCCCCGCAAACCCCTTTGAAGAAGGAAATTCTTAGAATCCGTTCTTAGTTGACCTCTACATGGCAAAAGTAATATTCCTACAGAATTTCAAGTCTCTACGCCTGATAGTTCCAGAGATATCGTGATGAGTCACTATATACCTAAAAATCTTCTATATACATATACTAGCTGTTACCCGCCTACTTCGCTGGGCATTTTATAGAATTGTATTTTTCGATCTAAACTTAAAATTTGATTAGAGTATTGTTTTGACTTTCACAAATTCCAAATTTCATCGAATAAGCATATCTATACCTTTTATCTATGAAATTATTCCAGCTAATATTCATTGTAACTTTAAATGTGAAATCACTATAATGTTTGCGTGGCCTTTTTTTTCAAAAATGAATAATAATTGACACGAAGAAAAAAATTTGAAATGAGAATTTAAAGTCTATAGGAGCTATAGCTTGGGAATTCAAAATTTTTTATGTTAACACCCACCTTCGCAAACCCCTGTGAGATAAGCTGTCGTAAAATTTTCCTATGGATTTCTTCTACATCTCTTACAGAAGATTCCTACCAAATTTGGAGTCGATAGGAGCTATAGTTTGAAAACGGGAAATTTTTCATTATTAACGCCCCCGCAATCCTCCTTGGGGTAGAATATCGTAAAATTCGTTCATAAATTATTTTCTCATCATTTACAGAAAATTCCTACAAAATTTGGAGTCTGTAAGAGTTATAGCTTGAAATTAAAAATTTTAATTGTTAATACCCACCCCGCAACCCTCTGTGAAGTTAAATATCGTAAAATTCGTTTATAGATTATTTCTACATCTCTTACGAAAGATTCTTACCAAAATTGGAGTTGATAGGAGCTACAGTTTAAAAACGGGAGTTTTCCATTGTTAAAGCCTCCGCGAACCCCTTTGGGGGTAGAATTTATTAAAATCCGTTCTTAGCTGACCTCTACCGGGTAAAAGTATAATTCCTACCGAATTTCAAGTTTCTAGGTCCGATGGTTCCCGAGATATCGTGATGAGTCAATCTATCTATAGAACAGCTCCTATATCTTCTATATATACACTAGCTGTTACCCGCCCGCTCCGCTGGGCACTTTGTTGAATTTCATTTTCAGATCTAGACTTAAAATTTAATTGGATTATTGTATTGACTTGCATAGATTCCAAATTTCAATGTAAACTCACTATAACATTCCCGTGGCTTTCTCACAAAAATGAATAATAATTGACACGAAGAAAAAAATTTGAAATGAGCATTTAACGTTCCAGTTAAAGTAATTGCAGGTCTCATGAGTGAAGTTAGAATCTGCCTAGCTTTAAATGCGACGAATTTTTCTGTTAATTAAAATTGTCTCAGTAACATCAATTTTATATAGAAAATTAATTGTACATGTTTTTTACGAATTCTATTAAAATAAGTAGCCAAATTTCTTTTCCACATATCAGGTGTTTGGAAAATCTATTCATTTCAATCTGTTATATTCTCGCGATCCCGTAATAACAACAATTCATCGGTTCTGTGATCAGCAAAAATAAGATGTATGTAAAATTCTCAGTCCGTTCACTGAATAACCACATGTAATGTTAAGTTTTGGAAACCACACAATGACTTTTTCCCCGCTGCCAAAGAGACAATTATTGTCAGGAAATTTTTAGTAAATTTTAAAATCTTAATCACGTCCAGAAAATGTAAATAACTTAAAATTTGGTCACAGGAATTCAGGACACATATTTTTTAGTAAATGTTATTGAAGCTTTATAGACATGTCCTAAATTTCATGTCTCAAAAGTCCTAGTTCATAAACAATAACATTTGTCGTTATTCTACTTATCACTCTGACACAATCTGCATATGAAGTCAATTATCGTGAGATTCGTTTTTAGTTGACATCTAATTATTAAGAAAGGAAAATATTTAAATCGGTTGACTCTGGAGGTCATCCCTGGAATTTCCTGTTTCTCTTGAGGTTGCATCAAATTTTATGTATATGTAGGAACTGTCCTTGAAAAATATGAATTTTTTGAAAATTTACACCCCCGCACTTCTATATGGGAGAGGAATTTCGTAAGATCCTATTCAAGTAAATTTCTACACCATAAATAAAAGATTCCTACAAAATTTCTAGTCCATAGAGACTATTGTTTGGAAATAAAAATTTTTCTTTCTTAAAGCCCCGGCAATCCCTTTTGGAGTTGGAATCTTATAAAATCCATTCTTAGCTGAACTTGACATCAGATACAAAGATTCCTACCAATTTTGGAGTATGTAGAAGTTGCAGTTTGTAAATTTAAATTTTGCATTCTAACACCCACCCCCGCAAGTCTTTAGAAACTATATTTTGAAAATTAAGATTTTTTCTTGTTAATACCCACCCCCAGAATCCTTATTGGAGGTGGGTTGTCGTAAAATCCGCTCTTAGATTATTTCTACACCTCATATAGAAGATTCCTACCAAATTGGGAGCCTATAAGAGCTATAGTTTAAAATCGGTAATTTTTCATTGTTAATGCCCCCGCAATCCCTTTTGGGGTTGGAATTTGTTAACATGCATTCTATGCTGAACTTGACATTACATACAAAAATTCCTACCAAATTTGGAGTCTGTAGAAGTTACAGTTTGGAAATTGAAATTTCAGATTTTAACACCCACCCCCGCAATCCCTATCGGAAGTAGAATTTATGGAAATCCGTTTTGAGATGATCTCTACATGACAAATAAAAGAGTCCTACTAAATTTGGAGTCTGTAGGAGCTATAGCTTAGAAATCAACAAATTTTTTTTATTAACACCAACCCCCGCAATCCTTATTATTAAAAGTGGGTTGCCGTGAAATTCTCTCTTAGATCATTTCTACATCACATATACAATATTCTTACTAAATTTAGAGTCTATAGGAGCTACAGCTCGGAAATTTAAAATTTTCATTGTTAACACCCACCCCCGCAACCCCCTGTGGGGTGGGATATCGTAAAATTTGTTCATAAATTATTTTTACATCACTTACAGAAAATTCATACAAAATTTGGAGTCTTTAGAAGCTATAGCTCGGAAATTTAAAATTTTCATTGTTAACGCCCACCCCCGCAATCCTCATTGGGGATGAGTTATCATAAAATCCGCTCATTGATCATTTCTACATCACATATAGGAGATTCGTACCAAATTTGGAGTCGATAGGAGCTATAGTTTAAAAACGGGAATTTTCCATTGTTAACGCCCCCGCAACGCCCCTTGTGGGTGGAATTTCGTAAAATCCGTTCTCAGCTGACCTCTACTCGGTAAAAGGAATATTCCTACCAAATTTCAAGTCTCTGCGCCTTATGGTTCCAGAGATATCGTGATGAGTCAATATATAGGTGGAAATCTCTATATATATATATATATATATATATATATATATATATATATATATATATATATATATATATATATATATATATATATAGATTTATTGGCGCCAGATGTACAGCTTGTCTAACAAACTCTGATACATCTTTCGCTTAAATCTACTTTTCTTTCACTAATTTTATAATTTATTATTCCAACTTAATAGTTAATCTATATTTCAATCTATAACGGTAGTAAATACTTTCGTAGACGTTGGGTCGTTTCCTTAGTTTCAGCTTATCGTATATAGCAGATTCTTTTCAAATTTTGAGCTTATAGGAGCTACAGCTCGGAAATTTAAAAATTCAATTGTTAACACCCACCCCCGCAACCCCCTGTCGGAAGGGATATCGTAAAATTCGTTCATAAATTATTTTTACATCACTTACACAAAATTCATACAAAATTAGGAGTCTGTAGTAGCTAGAAGTCGAAAATTTTTAATTTTCATTGTTAACGTCCACCCCCGCAATCCATATTGGGAGTAGATTGTCATAAAATACGATCTTAGATCATTTCTACAACCCATAGAACAGATTCTTACCAAATTCTTAGCCTTTAGAAGCTACAGCTAAAAAATATAAAATTTTCATTGTTAAGATCCACCCCCGCATTCCTCTGTGGAGTGGGATATCGTAGAATTCGTTCATAAATTATTTTTACATTACTTACACAAAATTCATACAAAATTAAAAGTCTGTAGGAGCTAGAAGTCAAAAATTTTTAATTTTTATTGTTGACGTCCACCCCCGCAATCCATATTGGGAGTAGATTGTCATAAAATCCGCTCTTAGATCATTTCTACATCACATATAGGAGATTCCTACCAAATTTGAAGTCGATAGCAGCTATAGGTTAAAAATGGGAATTTTCCATTGTTAAAGCCCCCGCAACCCCCCTCGTGGGTGGAATTTCGTAAAATCCGTTCTTAGCTGACCTCTACTCGGCGAAAGGAATAATCCTACCAAATTTCAAGTCTCTACGCCTGATAGTTCCAGAGATATCGTGATGAGTCACTATATACCTAAAAATCTTCTATATACATATACTAGCTGTTACCCGCCTACTTCGCTGGGCATTTTATAGAATTGTATTTTTCGATCTAAACTTAAAATTTGATTAGAGTATTGTTTTGACTTTCACAAATTCCAAATTTCATCGAATAAGCATATCTATACCTTTTATCTGTGAAATTATTCCAGCTAATATTCATTGTAACTTTAAATGTGAAATCACTATAATGTTTGCGTGGCCTTTTTTTTCAAAAATGAATAATAATTGACACGAAGAAAAAAATTTGAAATGAGAATTTAGAGTCTATAGGAGCTATAGCTTGGGAATTCAAAATTTTTTATGTTAACACCCACCTTCGCAAACCCCTGTGAGATAAGCTGTCGTAAAATTTTCCTATGGATTTCTTCTACATCTCTTACAGAAGATTCCTACCAAATTTGGAGTCGATAGGAGCTATAGTTTGAAAACGGGAAATTTTTCATTATTAACGCCCCCGCAATCCTCCTTGGGGTAGAATATCGTAAAATTCGTTCATAAATTATTTTCTCATCATTTACAGAAAATTCCTACAAAATTTGGAGTCTGTAAGAGTTATAGCTTGAAAATTAAAAATTTTAATTGTTAATACCCACCCCGCAACCCTCTGTGAAGTTAAATATCGTAAAATTCGTTTATAGATTATTTCTACATCTCTTACAAAAGATTCTTACCAAAATTGGAGTTGATAGGAGCTACAGTTTAAAAACGGGAGTTTTCCATTGTTAAAGCCTCCGCGAACCCCTTTGGGGGTAGAATTTATTAAAATCCGTTCTTAGCTGACCTCTACCGGGTAAAAGTATAATTCCTACCGAATTTCAAGTTTCTAGGTCCGATGGTTCCCGAGATATCGTGATGAGTCAATCTATCTATAGAACAGCTCCTATATCTTCTATATATACATAAGCGAAATACCACTCACTCACTCATCACGAGATCTCCGAAACGATTCGCCCGATTGACTTGAAATTTAGCATACTTACTCCATTCGTGCTGTAGACGCTCACTAAGAACGGATTTTACGCAATTCCTAGCTATAATGAATTTTTCGTCTACCATCACGTATGCTACTCCCTCCCCTCCCTCTCATTCTTCCCCTCCCCTCCCGTGACTTCTTCCCCCTTCCCTATATCTCTCTCTCTTTTTTTTTTTTAGAAAATGTCATTTTGATTCGCCAATCTAAGAAACCCATCAAGTGGCACCCATCAATTATAGAACTCACCCCCCCTCCCCCAGCGCAACCACCCACGCTAATCAATCGTTGCCATGGTTACCGTTGCAGTGGTTACCGTTGCCATAGTTACCATTGCCATGGTTACAGTTGCCATGGTTACAGTTGCAATGGTTACCGTTACTATAACAACTGTTAAAATGAATAAATTGTAATAACAAATTCGGTTGTAAACTAAATTCAGAGGAATGATTAGAATAAAAGTAGAAAGTTACTAAATACAAATATTCTATACAATTATTATTCAACAGTATTATTCTATACAATGTTAGGCAAATACATCGATTTTTATCGATTGATTGTTGGGAGTAGGAATTCATAATCATACTTTTTTTAAGAAAGAATAGCTAAATCATTAATAACTGAAATAGTTAATATGTATTGGAATGATCATGAAGGATGAACTCCATTATATCATAAAACAGATAAATATAACATAAATATTAATGTTGATATTGTTAAATGATTATACTGATTTTAATGATTAAAATTAAAATGGTAAATTGTGTTTGATGTATCTTCTCTAAAATTTCACAACAATATCGTTAATTATTATAAAAAAAGGAAGATTTAAGATAATTATTAATAAAATGAATAATAATAAATATATTTCTTAATACCACTTAATTTGTGATGAATTTCTTAATAATAAAGATTAAAAATTTTCATTTTTATATTTATAAGCACAAATAAATTTATTCATTAACTTATCGATGTTAATTTTCAGTAAAATTAATATAATAACATTGTTGTTTATATTTCCAATTAATATGTGATTAATTTCATAATCTTGATCACTAAAATTCATATTTTATAAAAAAATGGCGCTAAGATAAGAAATAATAGGATTAATAGGTATTAATAAGTAATAATAAGATTACCAATCTTAATAACGTTATTGAAGTTGGCGCTTAGACAAAAGAATAATAACATATTTATTCATGTAATTTATAAACAAATTCAGAGCTGTCAAAAAAATTATTTCATAGACAAAAAAATATATAAAATTTTAATTAATTATCTAAAAATACATAAGTTATAATTATAAATAATTTAATTTAATTCAATTGTGTTATTGGTGAGTTTTGTTGATATTGCTCTAATTTTTTATAATTTAAATTTACTCCCGTTGTGTTGGTGAGTTTTTATGACAATTTTAATTTCCATTAATTTGTTAATGCTTTTTTTAAATTGATATTAATATTTTATTAACGATATTTTTTTTATTTTGATTAAAATTTTTATATTTTTTAAATTCAGGATAAGATTCAATTCTATTGAAAATTTTTATTTATAATATTTAAAAAATTTTTATTATGAACGTAGAATATATTTTAATAGGTGGGCATTATATCCCTTTCCGAATTGTCGAGATTATAGGCGACGGAGCGTGTTTATTCTCTACTCTGTCCCTACTGATATACGGCAACGTATCGAAGGCTGACGAAATTCGAAAAGAAATTGTTAAACATGTATCAAAAAATTGGACAAGATTTCAATGCGTCACACAAATGCCATCTGGCGCCCCTTATGATACTCAAGGTATTTACTGTATAGAAATGTCTAAGCATAACACGTATGGGTCCATTTGCGAAATTATGGCAGCTGCAGAATTATTTCCTTATCAATTTCAAGTGTATCAAGGTGGCTGCCTCATGGCTTCCGTTGGAGAAGCGACACAGGGTATAAAAAGACTACGATTTACGGGAAATTTTAATAACGGTCATTTCGATGCTTTGATTGATTTTGTCGAGTCAATGCATGGTGGTAATGTTCATGTAAGTAGTGATAATAATGTGCAAAAAAGTAAAGAAAATTTTCATTCTTAGTGTCTCAGACTAACGAAAATGTGTCAGTGGCAGTTTCACAGCCTCAATTAGTTTCTAACATTAATTTATCAAATTTGAATTTAAATAGTGATGATAATGTGCAACAAAATGATAAAAATGTATCATTTTCAGTGTCTCAGCCTAAAGAAAATGTGTCAGTGGAAGTTTTACAGCCTCAATCAATATCTAAAATTAATTTATCAGGTTCAAGTGAATCTATTAGTGATAATGTAATACCCCTTCAACCAAATAGAGGAAAAAAAGGAGGAAACGATTTACAAATGCAATTAGGAATAAACAATTGAGACAAGCTGCTTCAAAATATAATAAATTTCATCCTGAAGTAAATAGAGTAGCTGCTGCGAAATATACTAAAAGTCATCCTGAAGTAAATAGAGAAGCTGTAAAAAGGTACGTTTCTCAAAACCAACATGTTAATCAGGCAGCTGTAGTTAAATACAACCAAAAAAGGTTACAAATTAAACTAGCACCTTGGCAATCTAAGACTTTGTCTGGCTTTCACTACAAAACGAACATCGATTATGGAAATGATAAAATTGTAAACATTGGAAAACGATTACCGTGTATTTATTGTCGTGCTTTAAAATGGATGGATGAACCTCCAGGGATGTGCTGCAGTGGTGGTCAAGTCCAGCTTCCTACAATTGAGCCCTACCCTGAACCTTTGAACAGTCTCCTTATCCATCAAGACCCGCTTTCAGAACATTTCCTTTCCACGATTCGAAAGTATAACGGATGTTTTCAGATGACGTCATTTGGAGCAAAAGAAGTGAAGGAGGGAAATTATATGCCAACATTTAAAATTCAGGGCCAAGTGTACCACAGAATAGGTAGCCTTATGGCTGAACCTCATCAGCATCCTTCTTTTCTTCAGTTGTACTTTCTTGGGGATGATAAACGTGAGAGTGAAATCCGTTGTGGAATTACTCCTGGTGTTAAACCCGAATTAGTTAGCCAACTACAGAAGTCGCTTCATAAAAATAATAAATATATTTTGGATTTCAAGGCCGCTATCGATTCAGTTCCTAAAGACCAAAAAGAGTTCAAGGTTGTAATTAATGCCGATAGAAAACCGCAAGGTCAGCACAAGGGTCGTTTCAATGTTCCTCAAACTAATGAAGTAGCAGTTGTTATTGTCGGTCAGGCTTTCGAAAAAAGAGATATAATTCTTTACAGTATAGACAATAAATTAATACGGATTAGTGAAACGCATCGTGCATACGATGCTCTCCAGTACCCTTTGATGTTTTTCCGTGGAGAGGATGGTTATTACATAAACATACCTAAACGTGACGCAAAGACTAGGTCCCCTCTCAAGAAGACTGTCTCTGCTTCTGAGTTCTACAGTTATAGGTTAATGGAGCGTGTTAGTGAAATATGTCATTTAGTACTCTTTCGTAATCTCTTTAATCAGTTTTTAGTTGACATGTATGCTAAGATTGAAACTGAAAGGCTCAATTGGATTCGTAATAATCAAACAAAACTTAGGAGTGAGGAATATATCCACCTAAAAGACGCTATGGTAAAAAGAGATGGACAGTTTTCAGAACTTGGTAGAATGGTTGTATTGCCGTCTTCGTTCACTGGTGGACCCCGCTACATGCATGAACGAACTCAAGACGCTATGACGTACGTACGGCATTTCGGACGTCCAGATTTATTCATTACATTCACTTGCAATCCTAAATGGTCAGAAATTGAAGATCTTTTGAGACAAGGACAAAAATCTTATGATCGACACGATATCATTGCGAGGGTATTTTGTTTGAAAGTTAAACACATGATGAATCTTCTGACAAAAGGTTGTATCTTTGGCAATGTAAGGTGTAACATGTATACTGTGGAATGGCAGAAGCGTGGACTTCCACATGTTCATATTCTTCTTTGGTTGGAAGAAAAAATAAGACCTGACTCTATTGACGAAGTTATAAGAGCTGAATTACCTGACCCTGATCAGGATCAAACACTTCATGAAATTATTAAATCAACAATGATTCATGGCCCGTGTGGAGTTTTCAATTTCAGTTCACCTTGCATGCTGGCTGGTGTTTGCACTAAACGATACCCAAGGCCTTTCTTAAAAGAAACTCAAACAGGTGAAGATGGATATCCTAAGTATCGAAGGCGGTCTCCGGAAGACGGTGGAATAGCAATAAAAATTAATGGAAATGATATTGATAATCGATGGGTGGTACCATTTAATCCTGTTTTGTCACGTACTTTCAAAGCTCATATCAATGTTGAGTATTGCAATTCAGTTAAATCTATCAGATACATCTGCAAGTACGTAAATAAGGGTTCTGATCAGGCAGCGTTTACCGTTGAAAATTTAGATGAGGTTTCTAGGTATGAAGCAGACGATACATAAGCAGTTCTGAAGCAGTCTGGCGTATTTTCGGTTTTCACATTCATGAGAGATATCCTCCTGTTGTTCATCTTGCTGTTCATCTAGACAATGGTCAAAGAGTTTATTTCACAGAAGAGAACATTGTTAATAAAATCGCGAATCCAAAGAAAACAACGCTTATAGGTTTTTTCGATCTCTGTAAAGTAGATGGTTTTGCGCGAACTCTTTTGTATAGTGAAGTTCCAGGTTATTACGTTTGGAGAAACAATGAATTTATTAGGAGGAAAAAAGGAAAAGTCGTGACAGGTTTTCCAGAAATTAAAAAAGATCATGTGTTGGGTAGAGTGTATACTGTCCATCCCGGTAATGCTGAATGCTACTATTTACGCCTTCTCCTACATGAGATTCGTGGTCCTACTTCATTCAATGATTTAAAAACTGTAGAAGGGGTAGAGCATCCGACTTTTCAAGCAACTTGCAGAGCACTTGGATTATTGGAAGACGATATTAACTGGGATCGTACTTTAGAGGAAGCTTCTATTTTTGATTCTCCTTATAAAATTAGAGAGTTATTCGCGATTATGTTGGTTTTTTGTCAAGTGGGAGATCCGATAAAATTATGGACAAAGTACCGGGATAGTTTTGCTTCGCTGGGCATACAATAAAATTTTATGGTGTAACCTAGACGAAAAATATAAACAAAATGATTAATTTCAAAAAGATAATGAATATAAATTTTGAATTAGAGAAAAGTGATTGTTTGTGATGACCGGTGTTAGCAAGTATTAAATATATGAAAAAAGTATTTTATTATTAATAATCAATCAATCAATCAATGGGTCAGTTAGTCATTAAATCTGTCATTACATAGATTTCCGCATCACCCATGAGGTACTGTGTAGTAAGATGCGTTCCCATTATTTTACATGGCGGGTCCCCAGTAGGCCTAAACCATGTAAAAATTACCAACATGAAAATAAATATATATTATATTTTTTTTTTATTTTTTTAAACCCATTGAGTTATATTTTTTAGTAAATTTCACTTTGATGTTCTTTATTTTTTATGTATGGCAATTTTTATAAATATCAACGAAATTTTTATTTTTTATCACATTAATTTATTTCTTTCAATTATTACATTTAAGAACATATTATTATCATATGATTACTTATAATAATTGTTAAAAATATATAAAATCTAAAATAATGTACTTACATGTTTAAAACTTCTTTATATACAACATTCTTCGTTCGCTTCTCTGGTTGAAGAATGATGAGATTTTCAGAGGAACTTACTCTTGAACATGCTACATAAAATTGACCATGGGAAAAACAGTCACTTTGTAAATCTACACCAGCTAATTTTAAACTCTGCCCTTGAGCTTTATTAATAGTCATCGCGAAGCAAACTCTAACTGGAAACTGCAAACGCTTAAATTTAAAATGATAATCTGATGGAATCAAAGGTATTCTTGGAATGAATACATTTTCTCCCTCATACTTTCCTGTAAAAATGGTCGCTTCAATTAAATTTTTCCGCAGAGTTTTTACCTGTAGTCTGGTGCCATTACACAATTTGGGAGGATTCAAGTTACGCAACAACATTATCGGTGTACCAATCTTTAGATGAAGAATATGAGGTGGTATGCCTGGCGGGTTAAGTGTATGCAGAAACTCAACAGGATAATGAACAGTTTCCTCTACTTCTATGACTGTATCCACAGACTCATACTTCATATGTTCAGTTGTTTGTTGTTCTATCAGTAAGGTATTAATCCTATCAGCTGATTCATTTATTGGAGTCAGAATAGCTCTTTCTTTTAACCATGATAAACTATCTAATGCACACGTTGAATATTCGGGTATATTCTATCAATCAAAGTAATCAACTCTCCCACAGTTTCACAAAGGTTACTTGGAATGGTTATTTTTCTTTCTTCTTCTGGGAGATTTCCGTTACCTATGTCAATTAATAATTCTGAAAACTCTTTCGCTCTCAAGTCATTTTGAAGACATACCCTCATATTAACTTTCAACGATAGGACTTTTATATTAGGCCATAAAATTGAAGATTTTAGGCAGGCTTTAATTTCATCTGCACGTGTCCCTCGTGGTACAACAGGTAAAGTTTGTCTGAAGTCACCAGCTAAAAGAATAGTCAACCCACCCATAAGTCGATTATTCTCTCTAATGTCTTGAAGTGTCTGATTAAGAGCCTCAACACCTTTCTTGTGGGCCATAGTACACTCATCCCACACTATAATTTTTGTTTCTCTGAGTACATGCGCCATGTCACTTTGCTTTGAGATATTACAAATGGGATTATCGGAATGATTCAAGTTGAGAGGTAGTTTAAAAGCTGAGTGCGCCGTCTTGCCTCCATCAATTAACGTAGCTGCAATCCCTGACGAAGCAACAGCAACAGCAATATTTTTTCTACTCCTAATTTTAGCAAGCAGAAGATTGATCAAGAAAGTTTTCCCAGTTCCACCAGGAGCATCAAGAAAAAACAACTTCCCTGAATTAGAATCAATACTGTTCAAGACTTCATCATAAACTTGTTTCTGATCGTCATTTAATTTCGAAACCCCTACAGAAACTGCTTCGATCAACTGAGAAACATCATAAGCCAATTCATTTATGTACTGACGGTTGTTAATAACGTTGCTTTGCTCTCTTAATGGTTCTGGAAGCCCAAATTCTAACAATGACTTACCTGACATTGATGTAACAATATCTTCAAGAAGGATAAGACACTGGTTGTAAACGATATCAACGATCAGTTCAACATCTCTACTCTCTCTTTCCATTTGTCTTTTGATATCTTCTGCCAAACTTTCCGGTACTTTGTCCATAATTTTATCGGATCTCCCACTTGACAAAAAACCAACATAATCGCGAATAACTCTCTAATTTTATAAGGAGAATCAAAAATAGAAGCTTCCTCTAAAGTACGATCCCAGTTAATATCGTCTTCCAATAATCCAAGTGCTCTGCAAGTTGCTTGAAAAGTCGGATGCTCTACCCCTTCTACAGTTTTTAAATCATTGAATGAAGTAGGACCACGAATCTCATGTAGGAGAAGGCGTAAATAGTAGCATTCAGCATTACCGGGATGGACAGTATACACTCTACCCAACACATGATCTTTTTTAATTTCTGGAAAACCTGTCACGACTTTTCCTTTTTTCCTCCTAATAAATTCATTGTTTCTCCAAACGTAATAACCTGGAACTTCACTATACAAAAGAGTTCGCGCAAAACCATCTACTTTACAGAGATCGAAAAACCTATAAGCGTTGTTTTCTTTGGATTCGCGATTTTATTAACAATGTTCTCTTCTGTGAAATAAACTCTTTGACCATTGTCTAGATGACAGCAGATGAACAACAGGAGGATATCTCTCATGAATGTGAAAACCGAAAATACGCCAGACTGCTTCAGAACTGCTTATGTATCGTCCTGCTTCATACCTAGAAACCTCATCTAAATTTTCAACGGTAAACGCTGCCTGATCAGAACCCTTATTTACGTACTTGCAGATGTATCTGATAGATTTAACTGAATTGCAATACTCAACATTGATATGAGCTTTGAAAGTACGTGACAAAACAGGATTAAATGGTACCACCCATCGATTATCAATATCATTTCCATTAATTTTTATTGCTATTCCACCGTCTTCCGGAGACCGCCTTCGATACTTAGGATATCCATCTTCACCTGTTTGAGTTTCTTTTAAGAAAGGCCTTGGGTATCGTTTAGTGCAAACACCAGCCAGCATGCAAGGTGAACTGAAATTGAAAACTCCACACGGGCCATGAATCATTGTTGATTTAATAATTTCATGAAGTGTTTGATCCTGATCAGGGTCAGGTAATTCAGCTCTTATAACTTCGTCAATAGAGTCAGGTCTTATTTTTTCTTCCAACCAAAGAAGAATATGAACATGTGGAAGTCCACGCTTCTGCCATTCCACAGTATACATGTTACACCTTACATTGCCAAAGATACAACCTTTTGTCAGAAGATTCATCATGTGTTTAACTTTCAAACAAAATACCCTCGCAATGATATCGTGTCGATCATAAGATTTTTGTCCTTGTCTCAAAAGATCTTCAATTTCTGACCATTTAGGATTGCAAGTGAATGTAATGAATAAATCTGGACGTCCGAAATGCCGTACGTACGTCATAGCGTCTTGAGTTCGTTCATGCATGTAGCGGGGTCCACCAGTGAACGAAGACGGCAATACAACCATTCTACCAAGTTCTGAAAACTGTCCATCTCTTTTTACCATAGCGTCTTTTAGGTGGATATATTCCTCACTCCTAAGTTTTGTTTGATTATTACGAATCCAATTGAGCCTTTCAGTTTCAATCTTAGCATACATGTCAACTAAAAACTGATTAAAGAGATTACGAAAGAGTACTAAATGACATATTTCACTAACCGCTCCATTAACCTATAACTGTAGAACTCAGAAGCAGGACAGTTTCTTGAGAGGGGACTAGTTTGCGTCACGTTTAGGTATGTTTATGTATAACCATCCTCTCACGGAAAACATCAAAGGGTACTGGAGAGCATCGTATGCACGATGCGTTTCCACTAATCCGTTTAATTTATTTCTATTATGTAAAGAATTATATCTCTTTTTTCGAAAGCCTGACCAACTAACAACTGCTACTTCATTAGTTTGAGGAACATTGAAACGACCTTGTTGTTGACCTTGCGGTTTTCTATCGGCATTAATTACAACCTTGAATCTTTTTGGTCTTAGGAACTGAATCGATAGCGGCTTGAAATCCAAAATATATTATTATTTTTATGAAGCGACTTCTGTAGTTGGCTAACTATTCGGGTTTAACACCAGAGTAATTCCACAACGGATTTCACTCTCACGTTTATCATCCCAAAGAAGTACAACTGAAGAAAAGAGAGGATGCTGATGGGTTCAGCCATAAGGGCTACCTATTCTGTGGTACACTTGGCCTGAATTTTAAATGTTGGCATATAATTTTCCTCCTTCACTTCTTTTGCTCCAAATGACGTCATCTAAAACATCCGTTATACTTTCGAATCGTGGAAAGGATGTTCTGAAAGCGGGTCTTGATGATAAGGAGACTGTTCAAAGGTTCAGGGTAGGGCTCAATTGTAGGAAGCTGGACTTGACACCACTGCAGCACATCCCTGGAGGTTCATCCATCCATTTTAAAGCACGAATAAATACACGGTAATCGTTTTCCAATGTTTTACTATTTCTTTCCATAATCGATGTTCGTTTTGTAGTGAAAGCCAGACAAAGTCTTAGTTGCCAAGGTGCTAGTTTAATTTGTAACCTTTTTTGGTTGTATTTACTACAGCTGCCTGAATTAACATGTTTGGTTTTGAGAACGTACCTTTTTACAGCTTCTCTATTACTTCAGGAGCTTTTAGTATATTTCGCAGCAGCTACTCTATTTACTTCAGGATGAAATTTATTATATTTTTGAAGCAGCTTGTCTCAATTGTTTATTCCTAATTGCATTTGTAAATCGTTTCCCTTTTTTTCCTCTATTTGGTTGAAGAGGGTATTACATTATCACTAATAGATTCACTTGAACCTGATAAAATTAATTTTAGATATTGATTGAGGCTGTAAACTTCCACTACACATTTTCTTTAGGTGAGACACTGAAAATGATACATTTTTATCATTTGTTGCACATTATCATCACTATTTAAATTCAAATTTGATAAATTAATGTTAGAAACTAATGAGGCTGTGAAACTGCCACTGACACATTTTCGTTAGTCTGAGACACTAAGAATGAAAATTTTCTTTATTTTTTGCACATTATTATCACTACTTACATGAACATTACCACCATGCATTGACTCGACAACAATCAAAGCATCGAAATGACCGTTATTAAAATTTCCCGTAATCGTAGTCTTTTTATACCTGTGTCGCTTCTCCAACGGAAGCCATGAGGCAGCCACTTGATACTTTGAAATTGATAAGGAATAATTCTGCAGCTGCCAATTTCGCAATGGACCCATACGTGTTATGCTTAGACATTTCTATACGTAAATACCTTAATCATAAGGGGCGCCAGATGGCATTTGTGTGACGCATTGAAATCTTGTCCAATTTTTTAACATGTTTAACAATTTCTTTTTCGAATTTCGTCCCTTCGATACGTTGCCGTATATCAGTAGGGACAGAGTAGGATAAACACGCTCCGTCGCCTATAATCTCGACAATTCGGAAAGGGATATAATGCCCACCTATTAAAATATATTCTACGTTTCATAAAAATTTTTTAAATATTATAAATAAAATTTTCATAATTGAATCTTATCCTGAATTTAAAAAATAAAAATTTTAATCAAATAAAAAAAATATCGTTAATAAAATATTAATATCAATTTAAAAAGCATTAACAAATTAATGGAAATTAAAATTGTCATAAAAACTCACCAACACAACGGGAGTAAATTTAAATTATAAAAAATTAGAGCAATATCAACAAACGTCACCAATAACACAATTGAATTAATTAATATTATATATTATAACTTATGTTTTTAGATAATTAATTAAAAATTTATATATTTTTTTGTCTATGAATAATTTTTTGACAATAAAAATTTTCAATAGAATTGAATCTTATCCTGAATTTAAAAAATATAAAAATTTTAATCAAAATAAAAAAATATCGTTAATAAAATATTAATATCAATTAAAAAAGCATTAACAAATTAATGGAAATTAAAATTGTCATAAAAACTCACCAACACAACGGAATCTTATCCTGAATTTAAAAAATATAAAAATTTTATCAAAATAAAAAAAATATTAATATCAATTAAAAAAAGCATTAACAAATTAATGGAAATTAAAATTGTCATAAAAACTCACAACACAACGGGAGTAAATTAAATATAAAAAATTAGAGCAATATCAACAAAACTCACCAATAACACAATTGAATTAAATTAAATTATTTATAATTATAACTTATGTATTTTTAGATAATTAATTAAAATTTTATATATTTTTTTGTCTATGAAATAATTTTTTTGACAGCTCTGAATTTGTTTATAAATTACATGAATAATATGTTATTATTCTTTTGTCTAAGCGCCAACTTCAATAACGTTATTAAGATTTAATTAATTACTTATTAATACCTATTAATCTTATTATTTCTTATCTTAGCGCCATTTTTTTAAATTAAAATATGAATTTTAGTGATCAAGATTATTGAAATTAATCACATATTAATTGGAAATATAAACAACAATGTTATTTATTAATTTTACTGAAAAATTAACATCGATAAGTTAATGAATAAATTTATTTGTGCTTATAAATATAAAAATGAAAGTTTTTAATCTTTATTATTAAGAAATTCATCACAAATTAAGTGGTATTAAGAAATATATTTATTATTATTCATTTTATTAATAATTATCTTAAATCTTCCTTTTTTTTATAATAATTGAACGATATTGTTGTGAAATTTTAGAGAAGATACATCAAACACAATTTACCATTTTAATTTTAATCATTAAAATCAGTATAATCATTTAACAATATCAACATTAATATTTATGTTATATTTATCTGTTTGATAATATAATGGAGTTCATCCTTCATGATCATTCCAATACATATTAACTATTTCAGTTATTAATGATTTAGCTATTCTTTCTTAAAAAAAGCATGATTATGAATTCCTACTCTCCCAACAATCAATCGATAAAAATCGATGTATTTGCCTAACATTGTATAGAATAATACTGTTGAATAATAATTGTATAGAATATTTGTATTTAGTAACTTTCTACTTTTATTCTAATCATTCCTCTGAATTTAGTTTACAACCGAATTTGTTATTACAATTTATTCATTTTAACAGTTGTTATAGTAACGGTAACCATTGCAACTGTAACCATGGCAACTGTAACCATGGCAATGGTAACTATGGCAACGGTAACCACTGCAACGGTAACCATGGCAACGATTGATTAGCGTGGGTGGTTGCGCTGGGGAGGGGGGGTGAGTTCTATAATTGATGGGTGCCACTTGATGGGTTTCTTAGATTGGCGAATCAAAATGACATTTCTAAAAAAAAAAAAAAGAGAGAGAGATATAGGGAAGGGGGAAGAAGTCACGGGAGGGGGGGGAAGAATGAGAGGGAGGGGAGGGAGTAGCATACGTGATGGTAGACGAAAAATTCATTATAGCTAGGAATTGCGTAAAATCCGTTCTTAGTGAGCGTCTACAGCACGAATGGAGTAAGTATGCTAAATTTCAAGTCAATCGGGCGAATCGTTTCGGAGATCTCGTGATGAGTGAGTGAGTGGTATTTCGCTTATGTATATATAGAAGATATAGGAGCTGTTCTATAGATAGATTGACTCATCACGATATCTCGGGAACCATCGGACCTAGAAACTTGAAATTCGGTAGGAATTATACTTTTACCCGGTAGAGGTCAGCTAAGAACGGATTTTAATAAATTCTACCCCCAAAGGGGT
This sequence comes from Cotesia chilonis, assembly GCA_018835575.1. Lineage (NCBI taxonomy): Eukaryota > Metazoa > Arthropoda > Insecta > Hymenoptera > Braconidae > Cotesia > Cotesia chilonis. The sequence continues at coordinate 659,815 of RJVT01000014.1, forward strand.
TCGCGGAGGCTTTAACAATGGAAAACTCCCGTTTTTAAACTGTAGCTCCTATCAACTCCAATTTTGGTAAGAATCTTTTGTAAGAGATGTAGAAATAATCTATAAACGAATTTTACGATATTTAACTTCACAGAGGGTTGCGGGGTGGGTATTAACAATTAAAATTTTTAATTTTCAAGCTATAACTCTTACAGACTCCAAATTTTGTAGGAATTTTCTGTAAATGATGAGAAAATAATTTATGAACGAATTTTACGATATTCTACCCCAAGGAGGATTGCGGGGGCGTTAATAATGAAAAATTTCCCGTTTTCAAACTATAGCTCCTATCGACTCCAAATTTGGTAGGAATCTTCTGTAAGAGATGTAGAAGAAATCCATAGGAAAATTTTACGACAGCTTATCTCACAGGGGTTTGCGAAAGTGGGTGTTAACATAAAAAATTTTGAATTCCCAAGCTATAGCTCCTATAGACTCTAAATTCTCATTTCAAATTTTTTTCTTCGTGTCAATTATTATTCATTTTTGAAAAAAAAGGCCACGCAAACATTATAGTGATTTCACATTTAAAGTTACAATGAATATTAGCTGGAATAATTTCACAGATAAAAGGTATAGATATGCTTATTCGATGAAATTTGGAATTTGTGAAAGTCAAAACAATACTCTAATCAAATTTTAAGTTTAGATCGAAAAATACAATTCTATAAAATGCCCAGCGAAGTAGGCGGGTAACAGCTAGTATATGTATATAGAAGATTTTTAGGTATATAGTGACTCATCACGATATCTCTGAACTATCAGGCGTAGAGACTTGAAATTCTGTAGGAATATTACTTTTGCCATGTAGAGGTCAACTAAGAACGGATTCTAAGAATTTCCTTCTTCAAAGGGGTTTGCGGGGGCGTTAACAATGAAAAATTCCCGTTTTTAAACTTTAGCTCCTATCGACTCTAAATTTGGCAGGAATCTTCTGTGAGTAACGAAGAAATAGTCTATAAAAAAATTTTATGATAAATCACCCCATAGGGGGCTGCAGGATGTGTTTTGACAGTGAAAATTTTTAATTTTTAAACTATAGCTTCTACAGACTCAAAATTTGGTAGGAATCTTTTATATATGATGTACTAATAATTTGTGAACGAATTTTACGATATTCCACCCCAAAAAAGATTTCGGGGGCGTTAACAATGAAAAATTCTCGATTCTGTACTATATCTCGAATAGACTCTAAATTGGTTAGGAATTTTCTGTAAGACATGTAGAAATAATATACGAACAAATTTTACTATAGCTCACCTCACAGGGTTTGCGGGGGTGGGTGTTAAATCATTCTAAGTTCGATTTCTCAACCAGGGTGTAGCTATTCAGTCAACAGACGAAGAATTTTACATACATTTTATTTTTGCTGGTTACATAAAACCAATGAATTGTTCTTATTACGGGATCGCGAAAATGTAACAGATTCAAATGAAAGCATTTGCTAAACACTTGAGCTGTGGAAAAGAAATTTGTCTACTTATTCAAAGAGAACTCGTAAAAAACATATACAAATAATTTTATATGAAAAATTAATGTCATGGAGGAAATTCTCATTAACAGCAAAATTCGTCGCACTTTAAGCTAGGCAGATTTCAACTTTACTTATGAGATCTGCAATTCCTTAAACTGATGAAACTTTCAATGCTCATTTCAAATTAATTTTTTCATGTTAATTATCATTCATTCTAGGAATTAAGTCTCAGGAATGTTATAGTGATTGTACATTGAAAGTTACAATAAATATTAGCTAGAATAATCTCATGAATGAAAGGTACAGACCAATCGGATGGAATTTAGAATCTGTGCAAGTCAAAACAATACTCCAATTAAATTTTGTCTAGATCTAAAAATACAATTTTATTCAATTCTAAATACAATTCTAATGGCCCAGCGGAGCGAGCGGGTAACAGCTAGTATATATATATATATATATATATATATATATATATATATATATATATATATATAATGCCCCGTCTTTCAAGTCTGGCAGTTCCTACATGGGATTGTCTAAGATGTTACAATGTAAGTGTCAAATAATTAACATGTCAGTGTGTTGATTCAATACAATCATTTGTGATATTCGATCTATTGGTTTATCATAATCAAAAAATTTTATTCGATACTTACGAAACACTTTTATAATCTTAAATTAACAAAACCTCCATAACTTTTAACCCATAGTTGTGTTGCTTTAAACACAGAGCTGTGTAACTTTAAACGGTTTCACGCGTTAATATCGCTGAACAAAATCCTTGAAGAAAGATATCCCTCGACAAAATATCATTTTATTTCAAAGTTCTTATTGAAATTGAAATATATTACTATTAGATAAAATAAATTAGAAAACTATAATCTTGTCGAAAAATTCATAAGAAAATCGTGCCTATAAAATCCGTGAAAAAACGTCACAACACGAAAACAAGTTTATGTGTTGGTCTACGTGCGAATGAACGCCCACCCAATTCACGATATAAGGACACATCACGATAAGAAGCGTATGTATTGTTATTTTTTTGAATAATTATAAGTATGTATTTTCATCCTTTTTTACTCAAGTCTAATTAAAAAATTGTAAAAAGTTCATTCAGTTCCGTAAATGCCTTCCAGGCTGCACTACTGGCAAAAATTTTGAGTTTTTGTTTTCATAACGTTAAGTAATAAATTAAAAATTCCAAAACTAAAAGAAAACAGCAAAAACAACATGAGTTATTGGCGTTAAGTAAGAAAACAACGACAATCAAACCCAGAAAATGTTAGCTTAATTTTATAATAATTTGAATAAATAAAAAAAAATGATAAATAAATGGAATTAAAAATATAAAAAATTATTTTTGCGTCGTTCGATGATTACATTATAAAATTGTCTTGAATCTTTAAAGCCGTAACTTCAATAGTTTAAAAGATACAATTATTTAAAAATTCAAGTAATGCATTTTTTTATAAACAAATGTTTATAAAAATTGAACCATAATAGATCTCGAGCATGTTAGAAATTTATTATATAAATTACTACATTGTCTAAAAGATCGTCTTGAATGTTAAAGACCGTATGATCAATAATTTAGAAGTTATAACAATTTATAAGTTGATAAAATAATAGAACACTTGAACTTTGATGGGAAATAGTATTTTAAAATTCAATAAAAAATATAGAAAAATTTTCTTTACAACTTTTATGCACATGGCTGTATTTCTAATTTTTTAAAGCTGTGGAAAAATAATAAAGTGAAAATGGAAATTTGTTTATAACAAATACTTTAAAAAATAAACAATGAAAATCCAAAGAGAGACAAAAATTCTTTCACAAATATATTAAAAATTGTAAATGATGACTAAAAAAAAAAAAGATTTCTTAATAAATAATTTAAATGGTGGATAGATGAAAAAAACAATTATAAACAATTAAAAAAAAAATTTTTTTAATTATTATTTTACTAAGACAAAAAAATGGCAAAAAAAATTTTTTTGAAAAATATTCGAATTGTCTATTTGCTTATAACAAGTTTTTAAATAATTAATGTTAAATATTTTTTAGTCAAGCCACCAAATGCAATATACTAATACAAAAACAACCAGAATTAAAGATTTAGGAAAAAATAATTTTTTTATGACATTAGCTAGATATTTCAATTCTAGATAACTTTGAAAAATCATTATAAACAAATTAAAGAACTTTTGTAAGCTTTTCCAACGGAATCTTGTTTATTATTTATACAATAAGAACTCCCAAAAGAAAAAAAATTTATAGACACATTTTTCTAATTTGTATAAGAGATTTTATCAAAACTCAAGTCTCCGAAAAATTTGTTAATTAACAATTAAATCACTTAAACAAAAATCAAGCTAAAAAAACTTTTTTGCGGGGTTATATTCCTTCAAGTGTCTCGATGACACTATAATTTATTCAGATTTTTAAATTAATATTGAATGTTATAAAAAAGTTATTTTGTGTTGCATACTCTGCTTGACGGCGACGCCTAGGTACCGAAACGGCCGCGCGGAGCTTAACTCTCAACGTTAAATCAAAATTATAAATAATGGAGCTACAATTCCGGGAGTCAAGACTTATTTCACTAAAATTTTTTCCTCTTTTAGAATTTTTGTCAAATTTCAAATATCTTTAATATTTTTGAAGTTATAACTACAAAACGGAAACTCTCTTTTTGTCTTTTCGTTTTTTGTTTATAACAAATGAAATTATTAATGGTAGATAAATTGAAAAATATTCTTTTCTCAGAATCAAATTCTGAATCCAATGCACCAATCGCCATATTTTTAAGAGAGGTCTAACGATTTATCTCAGAAAACTCTTCTCGACTAGATTAATTATAAGTCTTACAAATAAATTTGCGTCATTTCTGAAAGATTACAAATGATATCTACAACGTTGATTACAATGCTGGATCGACCCAAAAACGATTTCTTAGCTAATTTTTTTTACATTCAATGCGTTTATTATTTAAAAAGAAGATCGTTCAAATAATCTAATTGAAAAATTTATGAATTTTTTTTATTGTTATTAATTTAAGTTATTACTAACGCACTGAATTCTCTAATTTCTCATCTACATGGATATTATGTTGAAATAGATGTGACTAATTCTCACATTGTTGAATATTTTTTGTATGTTCATTACGAATCTCAACAAACTATTTAGCAATCAACCATGAATCGAACCAATAATTTAATAAATTTTTAGTACCATTATTGCAGTTATTTGATGAACGAAATGGCATCTTTGACTCTAACGATAGCCGGTGATTTGAAACTTGTTGTTTAGTAGTCGATTCGAAAATTATAGGATAGAATTCCACCATGATAAAATTTGACATTAATAATTATTTCTTATTTCATTATAGAGAAAAAAAATTAAAGATAATCTATGCTTCATTCTTGAGGTATTAAACAACTAAAACATATTTACTATAATTTAATAATATTGAAATAATTAATTCTACAATTTAGATAGCGAGTGGAATAGAGTTACACTGAGATGACCGTTCACTATTTTACACAACTTAAGCAATAAATGATTCACTAAAAATCAATAACATCACACAGTGAAAAGTAATTTTTTGAAACAAAATAATTTTACTCATTAACTAAATTTTTTAACAATAATAATGTACTACTGAACGAAAGAGACTCTTTTTTTAACGGATAAAAATATAAGTAATCTATGTCTACTTTGTACTGAAAGAGTAAACGGTATCCCTGTATGCGCAAATGTAACTTCCGACTAATATTTTAGGGTGTATCGCGCATAGCTCCACCCTATGAATTATATGTATCTTATTGGTCGATAAGCGCCCCTGTTACGCCTTCTCTTTTAACCCATATTTGCTATAAGATAATGTGCCTATATATCGATAAATAATAATTTTGAGAGTAAAAGTTTGTTGCTATAGAGGTAAAAAAGCAATTTGCAAGGTCTGTTATAAATGATTTTCTTATTATTAGTTGAATTAATAAAAGCGTGAATCAAAAATGAAAAGATGAAAATTCTGTCAATAGTATGTATTACTTGTATTCAAAAAAAAAATTCGTTGATGAGTTTTTCAGAGTATTTCATAAAAAAAATTAGGAAAACGGTTGATTCTAAAAGCCATCCCTGCACGATTTCCACGTGGTTGAAGGCATTTGACGCAATTTTTAAAGCCTCATTAAGCAATTTTAAGTTTAAATTGTTTGAGCAAGGAATTTCGAAGTAATTCCGAAAAAATACTTTTTTCGGTTTTCTTTCGACAGCAATCCCACGAACGAATCAATCGATTTTGATGCACTTGGTAGTGATCGATCCGAGATTTTAAGGATAAAAGCTGATTAGTTTTTGAGGTCGATCAGTTCAGCCAATTCGGAGATATTTTGAAAAAATGAAAAAAAAAATCAACTTATTTGTTCACTTTTTTTGCGATTTCTCGAAATCTACCGGTCCGAATTGGTTCTAACTTAGAGGTCATCTAAGTTTGGCAAAGTCCTTTCGAATGACACCAACTGCGATCAAATCGGTCAAGCCGTTTAAAAGTTATAAGAGGTTCACACACACACACACACACACACACACACACACACACACACACACACACAGTGACAACCTCGCGGGGTTAGTCAGGGAAGCTCCCTGTGACCTTCAAACGTCGAGATCTGATGAAAACTCGATTTTTGCAAAATGGGGTGAAAACAAAAACTTCCCGATTTTTGAAAATCTTCGATTTTTTTAGCGGGAAGTTAAAAAACAAAGTGGTATTTTTCATATAGCCTGCATTGAAAATGCGAGTTTCAATGTCTGTTGAGCCAACCGAAATTAGTCAATTTGAGACCAATGCGACTGTTGCCGGCAGGAATCAATCATTTTCTTCCCAGCGGGCAGAAATCATCATTTTCTGCCCACACGATGAAGTTGCAGCTTTATTTTTAATCCTATTAGAGTATCTTTTGTTCATTTTATACCTTTATAATTGTCATTTTAACCGTTTACTGCATTGACATGTTATAATTCATAATATAATAAATATGGATACAGCAACTGAAAATACATCACAGCATCTTATTGATAAAGCAGCAGCTGCAACTTTCGATTTGTTGTCGGAAAAATCAAGATTAAAATATTTAAATGTAATAGTTTTTTGTTAGCTTCTTAAATTATAGTTTTTAATTTCCTCAATAAATTTAATTAAATATGGTTATTTTTGCTATTCATTTGAAATTATCTAGTTCCGGTTAGTTCTAGACAATTAAACTAGCATTTTTAATGCAGGTTTATATGAAAAATATAATATGTAACACGGAATGAAACACGATTTCAGGCTGAGTAATGTCAGCCCTCGCTTCGTTCGGGCAGTTTTTGTTTTATCCCTAGTCACATAATATACTCTTGATTCAGCAGTCAGAGAACTCTTTATACAAGTACGAAATATCAAGAACCAATGTTACTACCTTAATCCCGGAAAATTATAATTTTAGACAAAGTAAGTGAACTTTATTTCAAGTTAGTAATAGCTTCGTTGAACTAATAAATTCCTGAATGAAAACTTTGGGCTATCCCCGACAAATCACATATTCTTGATTAGAAAGTAAATTGCATGAATTGTGAGTACTAAATATTACAAAACAAAAGTGGAATTTGGAAGACATTATTTTTCCTGAGTCAAGTAATTTTTTAATACGGGTTTTTCACTTAAGCTAGATGCTTATGTGATGATATGATCACTTCGTTCGCCCTCATTTCTTTAGAAATCTCGTCATTCTCAGTCGACCAATATCAACATCCAAATAAAAAGGTTACAGAATTGACGTAAAACTACTTAATATCTGCCATAGACTTTATAGAAAAGGATACAACCGATCAGAAGTTGTCGAAAAACAATCGATTTTGTTTATTTTCTTAAATTTTGTAGAGCGGTATTAACAGTATTTTAAAGTAATGAAATCTCTGATATTTTAAATTGCTTACTGAAACAGACTCATATAGAACGTTATTCTTTATAGAAGATTCTGTAATCTTCATTCATTCAAAAGTTATTGCGGTTTGACAATTAAAAAAATAGTGATTTATTACTACACGAAAATTGTATTTTTGAGCTCGAAGATCTAATGGAATCAATATAGATATGGATATCTGGAATGGATAGATCTAATGGAAAAACTTATAACTAATTTTATAACTATAGATTATATTAAATCTGATTTTAAAGTGCCTGTCATTAGAAGTGGTCCATCTTTTCGTCTTCTAATGATCTGTACCAACTTTGCCACATCTGTGCCCATGTACCGATTAATGGAATCATTTAATTTTTTCTATATTTTAAATAATAATATGCAACCATATTCTATCGGCAATATTCACTCTCTCTACAAATTATTAAGTCAGGTGCATGAGTGATTTATGATTCTTACATTTATGTTACCACTTTATATGTATTATTAATACTTTTATTTTTTTTTTTTAAGTGAAACTTCTTCATCGACGTATGAGAGAAATTTTATAGCAATGTAAAAAAAATCGTCACGATTTTCGGTTACGCGCCATGTTCTTTTTTTTTTTATCAAAGTTCAGTAAAGCGCCGTAATGAACAAATCTAGTAAGCATTATTAATTCTGAAAAAAATTGAAAAAACAAATTAAATACGTACATCTTTATTAATTATTCGCTTTTATTGATTTATCTATCCATTTTGGATTCTATAAAATCATTGCATGTCTACAAGAATAACTGTCATCATATAATTGTATTACTTTGAATAGATAATTCCAATTATTTACTCATAACTCGTATAATTTAGTAAGTTATTAAATATCTGCTGTAATTATTTCTACCAAGTTATGGAATGAAATATGAATATTAAAGTTCGTTGTATAACTTTTGTAAGCTGATTAACTAATTTTTTTTTTTTTTTAGATCAAATAATGGCAAATCAAAAAATGACAACAATGGTAATGATGATATCATGATTGATGAATTACAATAATTATAATAAATACAATGATAAAATGAATCACTCATATTTTTTATATGCATGTCTACAATACTAAAATAGCTTTAATGTAATCCGGGAAATTTTTTTTTTCTTAAGCCCCATCATCCCAATTTCTGTGAAGTTGTAAATAATAGAAAAATTATGTCATCAAGAAGTTTCACTTCTTACCTGTGTAGTCTGGTACACACACATATTTTTTTTTTTTTTTTATTATTTACTACATACTATGTACACTTTTATTTATGTGGAACCCTGTCATTGGCCATGCTGTTGGGTTCATCGTTTGATAAATAAATAAATAAATAAATATTCCGTAAATCTTAAACAGTGGAAATCACTGTATATACACTATTTTGCAGTAATAAACATACTTATAGCTGTAAAATGGTGAATAGTAATTTTTTTTAGGTTTACCAAGTTATTTTATATATTCGCTGATGTGAATAACATAAACAAATTCTCAATTCTATTTCTGATTATTATTTCGTTAAATAGTAAACATCAAGGAACAGTCGTAGCCATTCGCAAATCTGCTTCTAAATTCAATCAGCTAGTATCGCAACAATTCACAAATTTTTTGAGACTTCCAAACCCAATTTATTTCCGTTCATATTCGAAATATAAGCAGATGTCATCCGATAAATCAATGCTCTTCAAATAAGAATACTTTCATTTACTTAGAAATTATGTGTGAAAGTTTTGTGTGCTTGGACTCCCTACAACTTAGAAGCTTATTCATGATATAGTCTATGAGTAAGAATGTATTTGCAAAGCTTAATACCAACTGTATTTTTATAATGTTGCCGCGTTCGAAGTAATTCAATCGATTCCCCAGAACAATTAGTAATCTCTGACACGTGACAGCCACGTGACATAACGCATTGCCGCAAGTTCTTTGTCTAAAGTTCACAGGAACGTCTTTTCATCTCTATAAACTACATTTACGACTCTCTAGTGAATATAGTATGAGAAAAGTAGTATGTATATTCACTTTACGTCAACTTATGAAATGGTTTCGACTTTTCTTGTTAAGAAGTGCATAATATTTCAATTGGGGTCTATGTTTATGTAATATACAATAATAGTTGCTCTTTATGAGAGAAACTATGAGTAACAAATCATTTAATAAATCTGAATTTTTATTTTAATTAGTTAAGTTAGTTTACTGTACTTATTGCTTTCACAAACAGTTGAAATGAAACCCAAAAATATTACTACAATATAAAATATTATTATAATTATTCAGAAAAAGGGAAATGAACTAAAAAATGTACCATCTAGCAACACCCAACGTGGATAGGTAGAGTATTGGAAAAAAATCTACCTAAAAAATAAGATACTCAAATAAGAATGTCATTTGACGACAATACCCGGGGAAAAATGGATTTGCCTAACCATATATATTAATAAATGATTATATATTGAATATATAGAATTAAATATGATTATACATAAAATTTTATATAAAATATATATAATCATATATAGACTAAAATATTATATGTATATTTTATATAAGTATATTTATGATCGATCTGATAAGATCTGAGTTACCTAGGGCTATATGTGATTATATATTAATCTATGTATGATTATATCTGATCAGATCTAATTGATATAGAACCATATACATAATTAAACGTAAAACTATGTATATAACTATTTTTCATCAAATGTTAATTATAAACTTTCATTTATTAATATATAATAATATATAATTAGATGCAGCATTTTTTAATAATTATATACATTGATCTGTAAACTGAGAGAACGATTCATTAACTATTAGAAATTTAATTTGTTTGAAGACAGTGGTTTGATTTATTAAATGTGAATAAATATTTTCTAACATTCAATAGATATTTATTTGGGAAAAAAGTTCATTTATTAATAGATAATAAGTATTTATTAATAGTGAACAAATATTTATTAAAAGTTAATAAATATTTTGTTGAGTGAATTTGTCTTACTTGCAATGCCATATGATATGGAGATTGCTTATACACAAAAATCATCTTTATAAATTATTTGTATTAATAATAGTACATTATAATAACGTTCATTGTAACATACCAAATTCCATCACAGCTCATAATTATCTTTTATATATTTTAATATTAAAAACGATAATTGATTTTGTCATTTAAATTATTATCATGTATTTCAGCTATCGAGTTATAAACAATGTCAAAAGAAAATTGCTATTTTTGCTTTTGATTTGAAATAAATATTGGTTAACTGTTAACAAATACTTATTAACAATAAATAAATTGTATTTAATAATCTTTTAAACTATAGTATTTTGTGCATGAAATAATGGAACTGTATTAATTAACTTAACATGTGAAAATCGATTATGAATACAATTTGCATTACTTGTAGTTATTTCAAGCTTTACTCTTCAAGTAAGTCTCGTAGGTAAAAAGGTAGCGTGTTAGTCTTTTAAGCGTCAGGTCCCCGGTTCGATTCCCGCGTACGCTTAATTCTTTTATTTTTATAGAAATAATCATATCGAATTACATATGAATAGATCTGGCCAATTTTCAGGTTTAATTATATGTAAGTGATTATATATGATAAAGCAAATTCATTTTTTCCGGGTAGCCGAAAGTTAATTTAATTTCAATTTTTCGGACTACAAAATATATATAGTTCTCAGAGGCGACGAATGATAGCTTGAATTGAAGAGAATTATGAAGATTTTACTATTAAACAAAAATTTTTGAACTATATTTTACAGCTTGAAAATTATCACAATAAAAATACCCAAAACACATTCGTTGAAGAATTTTTTCATATTTTCGAAATCTCAAAATGAATTGAAAAATAAAATAAAACTTAGACAAATAATGGATAAAATTCGAGGTTATCAGGTGAATTTTACCATAAATTCCGTGTATCTTTTGCATCAGTAAAGAAATTTTTATAAAATTGACGAAATTAAAAATTAAGAAAAGTAGGAAAACGGTTGACCGTAAAGGACATCCCTGCAACTTCTTGCTAATTCAAAAACTAGTCACTTAAAATTGCAATCATGACGTTTTTGAGCTCTTTGAGCTTAAAAACACAATTCGTGTGTTAGTTTCAGCTTAGAGAGTTACTATCTTTTTGAGCTCGTCGAGCTTAAAAGTCAGCTAGAAAATTAATAAAAATACTATTCTAAAAATTTTCAAACTGCAATTACTTTTCAATATTAAACCGATTCTCACGTAGTTGGCAGCATTTGACGCAGTTATCCAAGTCTATGACTTTCTCTTAAACACAAATTGAATAGCTTCTTGCTAATTCAAAAACTAGTCACTTAAAATTGCAATCATGACGTTTTTGAGCTCTTTGAGCTTAAAAACACAATTCGTGTGTTAGTTTGAGCTCTCCAAGCTTAGAGAGTTAGCGGTTCTATCTTTTTGAGCTCGTCGAGCTTAAAAGTCAGCTAGAAAATTAATAAAATACTATTCTAAAAATTTTCAAACTGCAATTACTTTTCAATATATAAACCGATTCTCACGTAGTTGGCAGCATTTGACGCAGTTATCCAAGTTCTATGACTTTCTCTTAAACACAAATTGAATAGACCGAAAATTTTAGAAAAAATAAAAAAATTCACTTTTTTCGAAATTTTTCAATAACGATAACTCACGAATCAATCAACCGATTTTGATGTTTTTTCAGATGATCGACGTGATTTTTTGAGCTCTTATAGTTATATTGTTACATAAAAAACGATCAGAATGGAAATCACGGAGTTATGTTAAAAAAAAACACTTGCTCCTGAATTTTTAGTTAACGATATCTTTCGAACCAATCAACCAATTTTCACGTTCTAGGTGGCGATCAACGAGATTTTTCAGGCTGTAATAATCATTTAATTTCATCAAGAACAATATGAAGATATGTGTCAGAATTATGTCGAAAAATAACTTATTTCTAAATTTTTCGATTACGATATCTCTTGAACGAATCAATTGAGTTTGACAAGCCCAGCGGCGGTCGATGTGATTTTTTGGTGTTTAGAACTAATTAGTTTTTAGAATCGATCAATAAAGCTGTTTGAAAGTTATTCTAAGAAAACCACGTTTAAAAATTTTCAGCAACCAGAAAGATATTGGTTCTACTCCATTTTGCAAAAATCAAGTTTTCAGCGGATGACGTTTTGAGGTCCTAGGAAGCTTTCATCACTACTCTCGCAAAGGTGTCACTATGTCAGTCTGTACGTATGTATGTATTAGGATGGGTCTTAAAAGGAGTGTTTTTGAATTTCTTTGCTCCAAGAGGCTCAAATGCTTCCAAACTGATGGTGGAAGTGTGTTGCTATACGTCATGCCTAAGAATAAAAAAAAATTAGGAAAACGGTTGACCCTAAAGGCCATCCCTGCAACTTCCCACTAATTCTATTCTCAAAATTGCCCTTAGAACGTTTTTGAGCTCTTCAAGCTCAAAAGTCTTATCAAAGTTCGATGAAACACCATTTTTTTAATTTTCAAATTGCTATAACTTTCGAATGAATCAACCGATTCTTACGCGGTTTGCGGTGATCGATGTAGTTTTTTAAGCTCTATAAAAAGTAGCTGTTTTATGCTTCTAAACTCTTCGAGATCAAAAGTCTTATCAAAGTTCGATGAAACACGATTTTTAAAATTTTCAAACTGCTATAACTTTTAAATGGATTAACTGATTTTCACGCGGTTGGTGGTGATCGATGTAATTTTTTAAGCTCTATAAAAATTTAGAACAAAAAAATTCATCTGATAAATTTGATTTCGGAGTTATTACAAGAAAACACTTTTTTCGATTTTTTTCGACAACAATATCTCACGAACGCATCAACTGATTTCGACGCTCTAGGTGGCGATCGATGCGGGTTTTTAAGGTTAAGAGCTGAATAGTTTTTGAGATCGATCGGTTTAGCCAATTCGGAGATATTTAAGAAAAATGAAAAAAAAAAAACTACTTTTTTTCAAAAATCGTAAAGTTATTGGTTTCACCCCGTTTTGCAAAAATCAAGTTTTCATCAGATCTTGACGTTTCGAGGTTCTAGGGAGCTTCCCCGACTACGTCCGCGATGGTGTTTGTACGTGTGTGTGTGTGTGTGTGTGTGTGTGTGTGTGTGTGTGTGTGTGTGTCGCTTATAACTTTTGATCGATTCCATCGCGGTTGGCGCCATTCGAAAGGACTCGACCAAACTTAGATTCTAAATACAATTTGGACTGATTCAAACCGATAGAATTTGGGAAATCTCAAATAAACTACAAATATATTTTTTCTTTCAAATGTGGTTCTTTCGGAATAACTTTTTAACAGCTTTCCTGATCGATTCTAAAAAATAATCAGCCCTTACCGTCTTTTTCAGAATAACTCCGAATTTTTTTGTCCGATCAACTGAAACTTAAAGATTTTTTATAAGACTTTAAAAACTGCGTTGAATGCCGCCAACCATGTGAAAATCAGTTCATTCACTCAAAAGTAATTGCGGTTTAAAAATTCAAAAAATAGTGTTTTACTGAGAACACCTTTGTCAAAATTAAACCTCAATCAGACCTTTGAGCTCAAAGAGCTGAGAAGTATAGAAAAGCAACTTTTTTTTGCTTGCAGAGCTCAAAACAACATAAATTGTATTTTTAAGCTTAAAGAGCTCAAAAACGACATCAGTGCAATCTTGAGCACTTAAGTATGGAATTAGCGAGAAGTTGCAGTGATGGCCTTTAGGGTCAACCGTTTTTCTAATTTTTATTATTTGCGCATTAAATCATTCAAGACGAAATTCTTCCTGTCAGGATAATAATCTTCCAGGCAAATATAAGTTGTTTTTTCAGTGAAAAAAAATTTGATATTTTTTCGTTAAAATGATGATATTTTTCATTAAAATTGGCAAAAAAGGATATATGTAGCTAAAAAATATAAAATCATCACTAAGACATATTTTCAAATCAATAAGAAAATTTTTTTTCTTGATAGAAATGTCGGACATCTCACAATTTTCGGTTTTTAAGGCATTTTTGTCAAAAGTAAGTCTAATCTTGAACTAATTAAATCCCTTTTTTATATCTGAGTAAAAAAAAATTAGGAAAACGGTTGACCCTACAGGCCATCCCTGCAACTTCCCGCTGGTTCTATATTTAAGCGCTCAAAATTGTACGTATTATGTTTGTGAGCTTTTCGAGCTCAAAAATATAATTTTCGTGTCATTTTGAGCTCTCCGAGCTCAAAGAGATAGCTTTTCTAGGCTTTTGAGCACAAAAGTCTGATAGAGATTTAATAAAACACTATTTTTAAATTTTCAAATCGCAATAACTTTTGACTGAATGCACCGATTCTCACGTTCTTGGCGGCGATCGACGCGGTTTTTAAGGCCCCATGAAGAACTTTTAAGTTCGAATTGATCAATCGAGGAATTTCGAAGTAATTCTGAAAAAACACTTTTTTTGGTTTTCTTTCGACAACGATAACTCACGCACGAATCAACTGATTTTGATTTTCAAAACGGCATTCGATGTGGTTTTTCAAGGTTAAGAGCTGATTAGATTTTGGAGTTGATCGAAAAAGCCGTTTAAAAGTTATTCCAAAAAAACCACATTCAAAAATAAAATTTTTCTTAATTTTTTAAGATTTTTTTGATTTTTTCAAAATCGATCGGTCCGAATCAGTTCAAATTTTCAGGAAATCTAAGTTTGATGAAACTCTTTGGAACGCCACTAGTTTTGTTCGATTCGGTCGAGCCGTTCAAAAGTTATAAGCGGGTCACACACACACACACACACACACACACACACACACACACAAAATCATTGATTTTCTTAGCGGGAAGTTAAAAATATTCCACTCAGTATACTTGTATCTAATTAAAAAACAATGTATTGATTCATCATACAGTGAAGATTTTAAATATAAAACTTTACTTTTTTTTTTTTGTAGACCTTAATTCAATTCTTGAATTTTATCTGACATTTTCAACACTATCAATATATTCTGGTACAGGTTTAATATATAAAAAGATTTTCAATGTAATTGATTTATTTCATGGTGGCAATAGTTATGTGGAAATGGATGGAAAATATAAAAATTAAGAAGACATTTCGTGACGAATTAAACTGAATATTTATTATTATGTAGATCATAAATCGTTTAACGTCACGGATTTAAACGATACATGCCTTTCTAATACTTGTTAAATATGGTCGACGTCTGATCTAACAAGAGTAGACAACCAGGCGGCGGACGACCCTTCGTTGTCGCACGTGTATCCCCTTAAATGCCTTGCATTACTGGCATGACCAAGCATAGACCCCTTGGTAAGCGTACTACAGAGACATACCATCGTTTGAAGCTCAACTAGCCATATCATCGAGGGGTTCTGCTGCGTGAAAAGAAAAGGGAGGATAGAACGTGGGTTTTATTTGGCAAACACCCATCATAGGAAAGTCACACAATGGAAGCAATAACCTTACCCAAGTATTTAGAATATTGCACAGGTGGATAGCCATTTGAAATAAAATAAAAAGCCGTATTGTCAGTATATAAACACTGAGAGTACATTGTTATATTCTTGACTGTAAATCGAAATTTTATTTTTTCTTTGATAAGGAGTAGAAGTATTTACTCAAATTGTTGATCTAAATATTCTAAGGCACAAAAAAAAGAAACAATCAATATTTGATAGTAAAATATAAAACAATCGAGTATTTTTGATTAAATGCTGAATAAAAAATTATCTTGAATAGATATTCTTACACGATTCCAGTATGTAGGGTAGAAGTACCGTTTGTGGCCACTGTACCGTTTATGGCCATTTATTGTCCAAATAAACGATAAAAATGAATTTATGTTAATAAACCATTACAAACTCAATTTGTCTTAATATAAATTTTTTAAAACTCAACAAAAATATGGTTATATACTTTTTAATAAATTAATTCAAATGTTAACTAGCCAAAAACGGTGCTAAGGTGGCCAAAAACGGTACTTCTACCCTATATTTGTATGGGAACTAAGTATTGTTATCGTACGACCTATATTATAAGGGGCATTAAATATCACATATTATCACACAATATCAAATAATATTATATGTCCTTTATTTAAGAACATCATAAAAAAATTAGGAAAACAGTTGACCCTGAAGGCCATCCCTGTAATGCTCTAATCAAATTTGAAGTTTAGATCTATAAATTATATATATATATATATATATATATATATATATATATATATATATATATATATATATATATATATATAGACTGGGCCAAAAAAAACGAGTATTTTTTTTCTTTAACGATACTGTGAAAATATCATTCATGATGATCAAAAAAAATTATTGTGAAAGTTTGAGTCCTTAATAATAATATTAAGGGGTGTATCGTTACGACTATAGATTTTTTAACCGTAATCGCATTTTTTACTCAAAACTCGTCAATTATCAATCTGAAAAATTTTAGCGATACGTATTCTCATAGGAAATTAAATTTCTTAGAAAAAAGCTTTCTTAGTAAATTAATGTAAAATAAGCCGTTTCCTTGTAATCGTGCCTTAAACATTGATTTATTTTTTCAATTTTGCATTTCGATTTTGAATTTTTGTAACTCCCAGAAATATTAATTTTCTTACGGTTAAAAATACTTATTTTTAAAGGAAATTTAATACTCTACAAAAAAGGTTTCTTAACATTTTTAATTAAATTCACTCCTTTCAAAGTTATTCGACGTTGAAGTTAAATTCAAAAATAATTTATCGTTTTTTTCGCGTTACACATGATTTTTTCCATTTGATTGAAAAACTTATAACTCAAATATTGAGAATAACTTTTTTTTATTGGACTACTAAATTTTTTTTTATAAAATCATAATTTATCAATGTATTATTTTGCTTTTTAACGATTGGTTATCTACATAAATTCATTTTCACTGAATTTAAGTAACTCTAATAATAAAAAAAATTCGGTTTCTTAACTATAAGTTATTTATTTGTGTAGGGATATACTTTTTTCTATAAACTTGCACTTTTAAACTTCCGTTTTCAGTTCTCTTATTGTTTTGTCTTTTTTAATCTCAATACAGTCGCAGTTTAATGTACTCCCCCTCCACCGTTACATTTGTAAGTGTTCATTAGCGAATTCGACCGTCTTAAAATGACCTTGAATTTTTCACGTTACAGCGCTGCGAGGTATTTTGAGCTTTTCCCTAATCTGTTACCGAAGCTGAAAACATAGCCTATCTTTACTCCCACCACCTTATTTCTATCATTGCATTGTTCAACAAAGGAAATACTCTCTAGTATAATTACTTTGATTTTATTCTTAATTGTGCAAAGTAACTTAAACGTTGTCTACGCAAATTTGAGTTTTCATTGCGTATTTGTTTATTATTTTGTATATAATTTTCTTCTTTATCTCTTTATATTGTTCAATTGTAATTGATTGTTTGAATTTATTTATTTTATGTTATTGTTCCGTCGTAAAAATCACTTTAACCTTAATTACAGTGTTACAAAATAAGTATTCAGTTAATTCTGTGTTTTTAAATTGTTTCAGTACGTTACTTTGTTACGTTTAAGTTCGATTTGATAAAAATAGTGCCAATATGTCATTGGAGAAAACTTATTTAATTGGTGTTCCCATTGAGAAAATTAATAACCGTAAACTTCCGACTGTCAAAGAAATTTTATCGTTATTTTTTTATCAACATAAAGTTCTGAAATTAAAAATTTATGAAAGTGCTTCAAAAACTGCTAGTATCGTTCAAGACTGCTGGAATAATTTACAGATTCCAACTTCCGGTTTTTGCAACATTGTAAAGAAAATAATCAGTATTTTCAAAAAGTGGAAATATTTACTGTGCAATCGGAAAAAAAAATCACGTGCTCAAAAACAAAGAGAAAATAGCTTTGAAAAAAAACTCGAACAATTATTTGACATCGCTGGGAAGAATAGTTTAAAAGGTCTGGATAGAAAGAATAACATTGCTTTTCAACTTCCAATGTCTTCAAATCTTCAAGAAAATAATAATAATATCTCAGTTGAAAAACATGAAGAGATAATGGAAATAGATGCGATAGGTACGTATTCATTAACAATAATTCAATAAATAAGTCAAAATAACTAATTTCTACTGTGCTAATAATATGTTACTGTTCTAATAAATACTTACGTAAATTATTTTATTGAATGAATTTTTAAGTTTTACGAAAAGAAAAGAAATATTTCTTCGTTAAAGAATCAATTTTCTCAACTGATGAAAATATTTAAGAAAACTAAAATATTTTGATTTAAGTCGAATTTTTTTAGGCCAATAAAATTATTTCACGCTCGAAAAAACTCAGATTTTCTTAAAATTTATTTGGCTGATGTAACCTTTCTTTCCGTACAATGAACTTTATTTATGATACGATTGTAAATTTTTATAACTTATTTTTTGCATATTTCTTACACAAAAATAATATTTTAGTAGTTAATCGTCTTGCGAACATGTGTAATTGTAATCATACTTTTCTCACAAAAATTAAGGGAGCAAGAAACAAATTCAAAGACTTGGGGGATTTTCAACAGGCTGTAACTTGTAAAAACATTGTCGTACAGCAAATAAGAAAAAGTAAATTGCAGCTCTTAGTATCTAATTTTTTGATCTGGTTCCAAAAATTTTTGTAAAAATTTTTTTTCGAGTAATCTTAAAAAAAAACTACCGAGAAAAAAATTTTCGAAAATTTTTTGGTTTTTTTTAGCCTACGAACTTTTCTGATTATTTAGCCCGCGATATTTTTGATTAGGCGCTTGATTTTTCAAAAAACTACGAAAAGCCCTTTTTTGTTGCTTTTTTAAATTCATGTAATGATTGAGAAAAAAATTTTTTTAAAAAAATCAATAGCTAATTCTTGTAGAGAATTTATTTAAGTTTTCAAAACCCACCTTGAATTTGCTGTACGATCAATGGTTGCTGAGATATTGATAATCAAAGACAAAACGATCTCTTTCCATTCAAACACCGATATCTCAGTGAGAAATTCTCATATCGAGGTTTTTAAACGAACGAATTAAAGCTAAATGAACAAGTTATCTGGTCCGTATAGAGATTAAGTCAAAAAATTTTTTTCGAAGTCCGTAGGCTAAAAAAAAACAAAAAAAATTTTGAAAATTTTTTTCTCGGTAGTTTTCTTATAATTACTCGAAAAAAAATTTTTGGAACTCAAATCCAAAAATTAGATACTAAGAGCTGCAATTTTTTTTTTTTTATTTTCTGTCCGACAATTTTTTTACAATTTATAGCCTGTTGAAAATCCCTCAAATATTTGGATTTTTTTCTTGCTCCTTTAATTTTTGTGAGAAGTGTATTTTTTATTTAACAATGTCAAAATAATTCATATTTTTCAGTCGACAGCTCTCGTGATTATAACAATAATGATGACTGTGATGCTACAACATCTAGTCAGGAGTTGCAATCAAAGTCAGATTCATTTATGAGCCAAAATTCAAATGTGTCTGACTTTGAAATAGATTTTTTAACAGAAAAACAGACACTAAAAATGAATATTATGACACCAGAATTAGCTGCTGCACTTGATCGTGGTAATGTAAGTAGCCGAAGTGCCACATATATTTTGGCAGCTACTTTAAAAAGTGTGGGATTCGATACTCGGAATGTGAATTTGAGTTATAAAACTATTCAACGACACCGTATAATCCATCGGAAAGAAATTGCTGAAGGCTTAAAAGAAGACTTAAAATTCAATGACAACTATGTGGTCCATTGGGATGGTAAACTGCTAAGTGATATTGTTGGGACAGAGACAGTAGATAGACTTCCAGTTCTTTTAACATCGTCTGGCAGTGAACAGCTATTGGGTATTCCAAAAATTAATGCAGGATCTGGGATTGAGCAAGCTTTAGCTGTACACTCAACTATGGAGCAGTGGGGTGTCAGTAATTATATTAAAGCGATATGTTTTGATACTGCAGCAACCAATACGGGTAAATTTTAATTATTAGTCTTATTTACTTCAAAAAAACTCAGATTTGACAAAATAGAGAAAAATTATACTTAAGATCAATTTTTTTAAAAACTTCTAAAAATCGACAAGTTTTTTTTTTTTTTGCCAAAAATAAAGTTTTCTATGGTCAGATGATAATATTTAAAAATACACTTTATAAGAAAAATATAACTCCACTGATTGTTATATTTTTAGAATTTATAGGAGTAATATAATTCAAAATAAAAAATCCCTTGATTTGCCATTTGTGTTTCTAATTAAATCTTAATCTTTCTAATCTATAGGAATTCATCATGGCGCTGGCGTCGAGCTTGAGAAAATTCTGAAACGAAAGCTTATATGGTTACCATGTCGTCATCATATAATTGAACTAGTCATAAAAGGCGTTTTTGAAGCTTACTGGCCAGTACAATCAGGTCCGAGCGTTCCATTTTTTAATCGATTTAAAATCGGTTGGAATAAAATCAACACGTCCAAATATAACGCCGGCATCAACGATGAGATAGTGGCTAATAAACTATTAGACAAAAAAGATGAACTATTAAGTTTTATCGACAATTATTCGCAGGTATGATTTGAGTATGTTATTTGATTTGTAAAAGTAAACAGAAAAAACTTTTTGGTCAAAGAAAATTTTCATTTTAGACAAGATTATGTTTTTTCAATAATTTTCTTGATTTAAGTTGACCATGTTTTGGGTACACAACTTAAAATCTCCAGTTGTCATGTAAAGATATTACCTTTGAAAAATAACAGAAAATTATTATAATTTTTTTGCAGAAATTTCTTCCAAGAAATGACTATCGAGAATTTTTGGAGTTGTCATCTATTTTCTTGGGAGCTACGCCAAAAGATAATTATACTTTTAAATGTCCGGGAGCAATGAGTCATGCTCGTTGGATGTCGAAGGCGATTTATTGTTTAAAAATATTTATTTTTCGAACAGAGTTTAAGATGATGGTTCGCGAATTAAATAATCTTCGTCATGTTTGTATTTTCATTGTTACAATTTATATAAAAGCTTGGTTTACTTCACCCTCGGCAATATTGGCTCCAAATAATGATCTGACTTTGATGCAGCAATTGACATTATATAAAAAAATAAACTCGACCGTATCGCAAGCTGCTCTCAAGAAAATGGTGAGACATTTATGGTATTTGAGTGATCAATTAGCCATAATGTCTCTATTTGATGATTCGATTGACCTGACTGTGAAGAAAAAAATGATTGAAAACCTAATAAATAAAAAATCTTCAAATACTAAAACCAGAAAATATGAAGTAGCAAGCGATTCAGATGAATTACTAGAAAAAGATATCAGTGACTTCATTTCTGTAGAATCGCTCACCATATTCAAAGAATTTGATTTGCCGTATGATTTTATCGATGAAGATATAAGCAATTGGTCCAAAAACGATAGTTTTCAAGTGTGTAAAGAATTTTTCGAAAAATTAGCTGTCGTCAATGATGTTGCAGAGCGTGGTGTATCATTAATTGAAGATTACAACAGGTGTCTCACTAAAAACGAAGAACAACTTCAATATTTGTTGTTAGCCGTTAGTGAACATCGGAAAAAATACCCAAATTGTAATAAAAGTAATTTGATTGAATGATTATTTTTTCAATTGATCATTCTTTATAATTTAATAATAATTAAAGCATCATAAGCATTTTTTTTTAAATATAAATTATAAGTGAAAATAAAATGATTTTTTATCTCCTTTATCACTTCTATTTGTTTTGACTTATTATTCAATTTTTTTTTCTGTAAATGAAAGTATGTCAGTAGTCAAATAAATAACTTATAGTTAAGAAACCGAATTTTTTTTATTATTAGAGTTACTTAAATTCAGTGAAAATGAATTTATGTAGATAACCAATCGTTAAAAAGCAAAATAATACATTGATAAATTATGATTTTATAAAAAAAAATTTAGTAGTCCAATAAAAAAAAGTTATTCTCAATATTTGAGTTATAAGTTTTTCAATCAAATGGAAAAAATCATGTGTAACGCGAAAAAAACGATAAATTATTTTTGAATTTAACTTCAACGTCGAATAACTTTGAAAGGAGTGAATTTAATTAAAAATGTTAAGAAACCTTTTTTGTAGAGTATTAAATTTCCTTTAAAAATAAGTATTTTTAACCGTAAGAAAATTAATATTTCTGGGAGTTACAAAAATTCAAAATCGAAATGCAAAATTGAAAAAATAAATCAATGTTTAAGGCACGATTACAAGGAAACGGCTTATTTTACATTAATTTACTAAGAAAGCTTTTTTCTAAGAAATTTAATTTCCTATGAGAATACGTATCGCTAAAATTTTTCAGATTGATAATTGACGAGTTTTGAGTAAAAAATGCGATTACGGTTAAAAAATCTATAGTCGTAACGATACACCCCTTAATATTATTATTAAGGACTCAAACTTTCACAATAATTTTTTTTGATCATCATGAATGATATTTTCACAGTATCGTTAAAGAAAAAAAATACTCGTTTTTTTTGGCCCAGTCTAATATATATATATATAGGGTTCAAAAAAATCAACTATTTTTTTTTTTACAATTAATACGGAAAAATGGGTTACTAGGCACCTTAAAAAAATTCTCACCAAATATGAACTCTTAATTTTAATAGGAAGATCCTCCGCGTCGTAGTTTTTCATTTTTTTCTCAGTCCAATAGAAAAAAATTCATTCCTCATCATTAATTGGTCGTACAGAAAAAATTTTTTAAGAATTTTGTAGGAAATTTAATGCTCTACAAAAAAGGTATCTTATGTTTTTTCCGTAAACCTCACCATTTCACTAATATTGAAGATTTAAGATTGATTATTTTAAGTCAAATGTCACTTTTGTTTATGAATTTTATAACTCGACAAGAAATGGCTATTATTGAATGGGCAATAGAAATTTTTGTAGCAAATTAACTGCTCTATAAAAATGGTATCTTATGTTTTGGCGATTAAATTAAGCGTTCAAAAGATATTCATCATCAAACTTTCATGTATACCGATTTTAAGAGTTTTTGATTAAATAATCGAAAAATTTCAATTTAATCTATCAGTTTTGAGAAAATTTCATTTTTTGTCTTTAATGTAAGTATTATTTGAATTTTGTTTTCAAAATTTTTATTCAATAATTCCAAACTTTTTATTTTTCATCATTAGAAATCACGATCATGTTGTTTTTTTATAACGTCTTCAAAACGTCTTAAAAAATTTTTCCACTACAGCTGTATATTGTCCTTGGGAAAATTTCTTCTGTAGAGAATTTTTGTTTTGTATTCTATTTACTCTGTTTCCCTTGTGAACTAGCGCCACCTACATTTTTCTTTATAGTTATATTGTTTTTATTTGTTTACATTTTCTACAGCATTTCTAGTGTTTCCACAAGTTATGATCTTGTATATGTGATAAAACGATTAAATATTTACAAATTTTGCGGTCACTACATAAATTTATATATTTATCGAAAATATGGATAAGGAAATTCATTTGATCGGAAAACCCATGCAAAAAATTTCAGAACGTAAGTTGCCAACAGTGAAAGAGGTTATGAGTGTTTTTTTTTATCAGCTCAAAGTGTTAAAATGTTCTATCAAACAAAGTGCTAAAAATGCAACTGATCAAGTTATTGAACTATGGAAAAACAACCAGATTCCGACTAGTGGATCAACTAATGTAATACAAAAAATTCTTCGCTATCATAACCGATGGTTGAAATTGCAAAAATCTTTTGTGCGAAAAAAATCATCAGCCCAAAACAAAAATGTAATAATATTTCAGAATGAAATCAAAGCATTATTTGATATTGTAGATCATAAATCAATAAAACTGCTTGATAATGATATTCGTGAACTATATTCAAATCAAAAAAGTGATACCCGGAAAGAAATTCTTTCAAATAACCCAAATAAATTAAACAGTACTATGAATACGATGGAAGTAGATGAAAGTCGTGAGTATTTACACCATTTAATTATTATAAATTTTAATCAGAATTGAAAATAAATTAAATTGATTATAAATTATGAATAATAAAGTATATTATTGTTTTTCTAATTAATTATATCATAAATGTCAATATGTTCGTAGATGATAAATAAAAAACTCTTTGTGTTCCTTATTTGATGTCAAAATGAATGAGTTCCATTGTACCATTGTACCATTGTACCATCCAGAGTACCACTGAATCGGTACGCACGTTCGATCACCTGGAGTGACCAGCGGCAACTCTCAGACACGACTGTACTCTACGAAGTCCAAAACTCGACTGTTAAACGTGACTCACTCACAACTAAAATCTCTATAATCAATCAATCCCCAAATATTTTAAATCTTTAATCAAACCATTGAGGTTCTGAGTACGGATATTCCTTTGGTGGATGCTCTCCAGGAACTGACTACGGCTGGGATCGAAACTCAAAAACTCAAAACGTAATCGTAAACAAAAGTAGATAATTTTTTATTCGCTAGAAATTATCAAAACTAGCTAAAACGTAAACTAAAACTTAAATTTATCCCATATGCTTTCGTCATATTCCTTTACGTCGGAGTGCTGGCATCTCAACCAGACTTAGGCATTCCACCTGTAAGTCTCAAAGGGTTAGACTAGTGTCTAACGTCAAACGAAACCGGGTGACTTATAGTCCCGCTCCACGGTAACGCTGACTTACCCACGTCCTCTGCAACCTCAAAACCCAAAACTAAAAATCCAGAACTCAAAATCCGAAACACAAAACTCAAAATAACTCAATGAAGCCCTTGAATGACTTGACCTTAATATTTTTCATAACTTGACTCTAAGAACTGACTCTAATCTTAAAAAATCTAAAATCTCAATTGTAACATTATTTCTCTAAATTTACTCTAAAACTATGACCTTCGTTACTCGGCATCAACACTGACTTAATTCACAAAACAATTTTCTTTAATCTCTAAAATTATATTTTCTATGGTATTTGGCCTTGAAATATCGGCTTAAAACTCCAAAAATTCGTTGGCGCTAGTGACGCTCATTTAAAATAGACCCCGGTCGTTAAAATAACGTCACAACTCCTCTCCCCCTGGGGGTGCTTTTTGATACGTTGATGTTATCCTTCGCTGAACGTTGATGTTATCCTTTCTGAACGTTGATGTTGTTGACCATATTGCATCGATAATGGATTAGACTGTATGACTCGAGCTGCTCAACACTGGATCAGATCCATGGCTTCGGTGGTTGATGACTGTCTTACGGCACTACGTGCTCTTGTCCCTACTTGGTGTTCGTAGCTAGATTTCTGTGAGGTCTACAGCTTGCAGACACAAAAATTATTTCGCGGTTTTGTAACCGCCTGTAACGTCTTATTTGATAAACTTCGTGGAACTTTTGGCCATGGGCCACACTGTACTCACGTCGCCTTGGTGAGGTGTGGTTTCTGAACATGTATCGATGACGAGTGTTAAGCTCAACTGTAACTGTATTATCCGATATCTGTAACCCGTGGATGTAAACTCTCAACAACAGTCTACTGGTGACTTCTGACCCTCGCTTCGCTTTGGAGCTTTTCTTAGCTGTTCCCATGGGATGTTTCCTCTATACTCTCGTCGGTACGGACCCATCGCCTTCCACGCCTCACTGCAGTGTGGACAGGTCTGAGCGGTTTTACCAGCTCTACCACACATCTGGCAGAGGACGGTCCTCTCCTCGGGACACTGGCTATACGGGTGACCCTCTTTTCGGCAGTTCCAGCATTTTCGTGGTTTGCCGCGCCACGTAAATAGTTTGTCTTTTTCCCGGGTGGTCGATCTGAATTGCTCACTGGGCGGAACTTTATTCTTCCCGTCCTCTTTCTCCTTGTCTGTAGCGTAGCGAGTCTTTGCCTTTTCCGGCTCGGTTTCTCGGCGCTGACTGGACCTTCCTCGTTCCCTTGAGGGTGAGTATCGTTGGTCTTCAGTTGTTGTAACCCGTCCGAATTCCCGAGCTCTTTTTAGCCGCTCGTTCGCTGACACTGGTGGTCTCAACGGCTGCCTCTCCAATGGTCTACGCAGTGGGACCTTATTCAATACTTCCGACCTGGCTTTGGGGGCTGATGTTGTATCTGAGTCGTCACCTGGAACCTGGAGCTTTTTCCCGGAGGTCAGTGAGTCATTTTCGGTGACCTCCATCGGGACTTCGACGGCATCCGTCTGGGTGCTCGCGTGACACGTCGATGGTCCTGCCTGTATCTCTGCATCTTGTTTGGGGGAGTCTGGTTTTGTTTCTTCTGACACCCGAACCTTATAACCAGATAATTTCTGGAGCGGACATGTGCCATCTTTTTTATGGCTCATGCGGACTACCATCTTCCCTAGGGCTTTGAGAAATCCGGGTTTGTAGTAATCCAACCATCTCATATATCCAGCATATGGGCGGATGGGAGCCCAAAACTGGTCTTCAGGTAAAACCCATGGTAGTTCTTCCGGTAACTCGTCGTAGATGCTCTCGTAGTCGTCCTCGCCTTGATTTTCTGCGGGTTGCTCCTCTATTACGGAGTCGTCATCAGAGACGTCGATGACCATCTCTAGGTCGGCCATCTCTTGAGCTAGACTACGTTTTGACATTCAGGATCTGTAATATAAACTTATTAGTGAACGGTAACAATGCTTGACTATAACTACAAAAAAAAATGAAATTAACGGTAACGGGAAAAGGAACCTATAACTAAGGGGTAGGATTATTCTGAGGGAACGTAAGGCTTTAAATGCTGAATAGAGTAGTTCGCCACCACTCTCCCTTCTAAATCACTGAGCTCATAAACGATTTTCGAAATTTTACGTGAGACTCGAAATGGACCATGAAATTTATCACTCAATTTAGCTGCTATTTTCTTAGCTGGATTGGATAGCGCAAAGTGCTTTTTCCATACCAAATCTCCGACTTGGAATTCACGTGCTCGATGTCGTTGGTTGTAATAATGAGCTTGTCTCTGAAAAGCTGTATCTAAAGCGTGCACGATGCTGTTTCTCAAGTTATCCAACTGCCTCATCCGTGCTTGCCATTCTTGTACCGGACGATGTACTATGTCGGGGTTTCCCAACAGGTCTCGTCGTAACGGTGTTGTAGTCGCGGGCTCTCTTCCCATGTTTAGGAAAGCTGGCGTCGCCTGGACAGAACTATGAAAAGCTGTATTATGAGCGAAGCGAAATTGCAAGATGTGTTGATCCCACGCTTGATGATTTTCATCTAAAAACGCTGTCATCATTGTCTTCAACACTCGGTTTACTCGCTCTACTGGATCGGCTTGTGGGTGGTATGGTGGTGTTGTCATATGCCTAATTCCCACACGCTCTGTCAGTGCTCTGATATCTCGGTTTACGAATTCCGAACCGTTGTCAGTAAGTAGCATTTGTGGTGCTCCCTATCTCAATATGACTAAATCTTCCAGAGCTTCACTGATTGCTGCACCTGTAGCTCTTCTGAGTGGTCTTAACTCGATCCACTTAGTGTACAAGTCTTGGATGACTAATAAGTAAGAATAGCCTTTCCTACTTGTAGGTAATGGATCCATAATATCTGTAGCAACCACGGACCATGGTTCCTGAACAAACTTCTTACCCACGAAGCCTGCTGGTGGTGCTTGTTCGACCTTTGTACGTTGACAGACTTCACATTGCCGCACATGTTTCACTACATCCTAGAACATATTTGGCCAATAGTATGTATTGGACACCCTTTTGTAGGTTTTGTCGACTCCCAAGTGTCCTGCTTCTGGTGTTGAGTGACACTCAGTGATGGCTCGTTGGTGATGCACTTTCCTAAAGACTAGTTTCCATACATTGAGGTCTTCTAATTCTGCCTCTGCGAACTTCGAGGGTCTGTGGAAATATAATTCTTCCCCATCGATTCGCCAGTCTGAAAACTTGTCAGGCCTTCGTCGTACATCTCTTTCACGTCGGTCGTACCAGCGATCTATATCATCGCCTATCACTGCAAGGATTTTATCCTGTCCTTCTGGAATTCTAGATAAAGCATCTGGAACGTGGTGTAGAGCTCCCTTTCGATGGACTATGGTGTATCGGTACTCCACGAGCTCTAATGCCCATCGGGCAAGTCTACCTGTTGGATTTTTGAGGTTGTGAAGCAAACGTAGACTACTATGATCTGTAACAACTGTGAACTCGTACCCTTCTAAGTAACACCGAAACTTGCGGATGGACCAAATGACCGCAAGACATTCTTGCTCGGTGACGGTGTATTTTCTCTCCGCGTCAGTCAGGGTTCGACTCGCATAAGCGATAACTCATTCTTGATCGCCAATAAACTGTGTCAGGGCTGCGCCGAGTCCTACTGAGCTGGCGTCAGTCTGCAAGGTGAACGGTAGACTGAACTCGGGAAACGATAATATTGGGGCTGAAATCAGATATTCCTTTAACGTCTGCATAGCTGTATCCTGTTCGGGACCCCAGTTCCATGGTTGGTCCTTTTTCAGCAGTTTTGTGAGTGGAGCCGCGATGGTAGCGAACTCCGGGATGAACCGTCTGTACCAAGACGCCATGCCTAAAAATCTCCGCAGCTGCTTGATGTTGCGCCGGCTTGGAAATTTTTTCACTGCTGAAGTTTTCTCTGGATCGACCTGTAACCCTTCGGAATTGACGAGAAATCCAAGATAACGGACCTCGGAGCAGCAAAATTCGCTCTTTTCTGGATTGATTGTTAGTCCGGCACCCTGAAGTTTCTCTAACACTTTCTTCAACCATTTCAATTGGTCCTCATATGTTTCTGTAACAACAATAATGTCATCCAGATATACGAAAACGTGTGGATACATTTCTAGACCAATGAGTTGGTCTATCATCCTCTGGAAGGTTGCTGGAGCATTAGTTATGCCAAAAGGCATTCTTCGAAACTGGAACAATCCTCTACCTGGTACTACAAAGGCTGTTAACGGTCTGGAGCGCTGCGTAACTTGGATCTGATAGTTAGCTTGACTAAGATCTATAGTCGTGATGTATTTAGCTTGTCGTAGGTGATCCAAAATACCAGTCATGTTTGATATCGGATACGCGTCTTTCTTAGTGACGGCATTTAACTTTCTGTAGTCGATACAGAATCGCCATTTCCTATTCGGTTTCGATACCATGATGACGGGGCTTGACCAATCACTGTCGGATACCTCGATGACGCCTTCGTCTAACATTTTATCGACTTCTTTTCAAATACTCTCCTGAAGTATGGGCGTCACGTTATACGGTTTTTGCTTGATCGGTGGATGATCTCCAACATCTGTATTGTGTTCTACCAAGTTCGTCATCCCCAGTTTTCCTGATGGTAGAATGTTGTGGTCCAGGAATTCCTGTAGCTGGTCCTGTTGTTCCACTGTAAGAGTCTGGATACCACAGCAAATAATTGCACATGAGGAAACCGTTCCTTTAACGAACTTATATTTTTCCTCGGGCTTTGAGCTGAAATACCATAGATTAGCTAAGAAGTCGATTACCATCTCAGCTGCGCTTAAAAAGTCCAATCCCAACACACAAGGTTGAGACAAGGAAGGCATTCAGTATAGTTGTGCTGTAACCAACCGTTTCTGTAACTGTATTTCCGTCGGAGTCGTTTGTTTAACTCACTGCTCCTCGCCATTGACGAGTATAACTCGGCGCGTAGGCACCAGTTCGGTTGGCAAGTTCAAACTAATTACTAGAGCAATTCCTTCGGGTCCCAGGAACGATTTGGATGCTCCTGAGTCCAATAGAGCTTCTAATGGTTGGTCACCGATGTATATCGTGACGTAGAAAGCTGCTGGAGACTGGTTGTCTCGTTTCATGGAATTATTCTGTAGCTGGGAAAAGTCGATAATGACCGGAATTTTATTGGCCTCACTTGTCGAGCTTTTCACGGGGTTTATTGTGTCCTGGATTAACTGGTCCGACTCTGGGCGTTTTTTTAGTGATTCCCGCGTCGGTTGGTGTCTCACTGTTGCTCGCTTCCCGGGTTACAGAATGGACACGTTGCTGTAGTGTATCCTGAGGCTCGACATCTGCAGCAAAAGATTCGTCTGGGTTTTGGACAGTCTCGGTGACGATGTCCTGTCCCCTCACAGTTCCAACATCTAAATTCTTTGGACTGTGGCACTGAATCTGCAGCTGTATTATCAGCCTTGGGATGGCTGTCATTGGTAACGAGGCTCGAAGCCAGCGGCTCTGGTAGGCCCGTTACAGTGTTCGTTCTCGAGTCTGTAGCAGTATGTTTATTCTTGTTAACAAATTTCTGGGGCTTACCCTTAGGCCTTGAGACCTTTCGCCCTAACTGTAGCGCGTCCAAGTTGTCGACTGGGACTTCGACTTCCAAGGTTCCCTCAATTTCTTCTTGGGGTTCATTCTCGGAGTCCTGGGCTACTCTCAATGGGAGGGGGTCTCTTCTATCCCGACCCGAATGACGTGTACCTGTACCTCGCTGATCTGTAGCTCTATATCGTCCCGTCTGCTGATCCTCAGTTGAGTAAGCAAACGATGGACACAGTGAGTTTCTCGGTAGCGGTGGGGGACGATAATTGTTTGCCCTCTGTATTATCCTTTCTTGGCGGATTGCCTGCCCCTCCAACTCGTCCATTGTCCAACAATTTTGAACTGAAATGACTAATAGGAATGACGGTAACATGTTACGATGCGTGTACTTCACTCTCTCAATTTCTGGCCACGGAGGGTCGGTGTGTGAGAATAAGCCATTCATACACGCGATGTAATGACTGATCAACTCGTCTCGCGCCTGTGTTCGGTTCGAGATCTCTTCTCGTAACGCCATTTGATAATCTGGATCGGCAAATCTGTATCTCATAGCTTGCTTGCCGTCTGCCCACGTATGGAAGTTATGCAAGCGGCCTCGATACCATGTTAATGGGGCACCGGATAGTGTGAACGGTAAGGCCCTTAAGAGGTCCCCATCTCTCACCCTAACCATCTCGAGTCCCTCGTCGATCCTCATAATAAAGGTCTCGACATCCTCATGACGTGCACCACCGAACGATACGCGCCATTTGTGCATGATGCTCAACAGCGTGGTGGCTCTGATAGGTGCTGGAGCTCTAGCGTCATAGTTGATGTCATCATCGTCGGGTATCTCGTAATCTTCCAGCGTTGGGTGGACTGGACTCGCGTTTGATCTCCCGGTGGTCGACGGGGATCCTGTCCACGTGGTGGACTTCGCCTAAAACTGTGCGATCGGCGTGGTGGAGATCGGTACTCCCTCCTCTGGCGATGATCTAGACTGTATCGGGTTCTATCTCGCCGTGGGTCGTTACCCGGGCGAGCGGGTGGGTTATCATTCCGAGTTCCGGAGAATCCAACAGCTCCTTGATCATTTACGGTGTTACGCCGGGGTGGGAGCTCACTCAATTGATCCCGATCGCAACTGTAACGGTTTCGTTTTGGTATTGTATCGGTGTTCGACTGACCTGGTCGACGGGTATTCCCCGGGTCTTCGGGATTCTGTCCGGGTAGAACGTTATACGGTGATCTGAAACAAAATTGCCGGCTGTCCTCATCCGAAGTGCCGGTCTCTTCAACGTTCATACGCCTTTCTTGTTGAGCGTCCTTTGTTGAACCGTCGTCCGACATCTTCGCTCACTTATTATTCCCGAAAGGGGTGGGGAAAGGCAAGTCTTTGTACACGAGACAAAGGTATGATGTACTAAATGTAACTTCGGTTATTTTCTGTAACTCACTTGGGGTATTTTATTAATGTAACGGGAGAGGTATATTCAGGGTGTAAGGAGTTATCTAATGTTAACTTAATTATTACGTTTTTACTATTAGCTAACTGGATATTATTATTAATAAAGTAATATAAACTTATTATTAATTAAATATTATTATTAAACTCAGCAATTCAGGAACCCTTACAGTAGATTTACTACTTAACTTTATTTTAATACTGTAGCTTTGTCTGAACAATGTAACTTAATTTGAATAATGTAGCCTTATTATCTGTATATGCACTAACTAGAATCAACTCGACGGAATCACTGAATTATTAACAAAATGATTTGTTAAATAATTGTAATTACTTTTGTAATTTTGATGTAATTAATTTCAGAATTGGTTATACTGTAATAGTGGTAATGCTGAATAGAGGTAGCTTGTATGGCACAAAGAACTTTGGTAGATTTTGAATTATTAGCAGACACGTCTGAATTGCACTAATAGTTACTTTGGAATGAGCTGTGATCGATGACTTTTTCCGGGGGTCGATGTCGTCTTGAGATTTTTCTTCGCCACCGCCGGTATCGATATTCGATCATAGTTCGAGCGTCTTAGCCAATTAGAACAGTTCTAGGGCCCAGTACTCGCCCCTTGCTACCCCTTCCACCGATACGAGTGGAGGGCTCAGCTACTTCCCCTGATAGGCATTGAGTTGGTTCGCACGCTTTTCGGCGATGTTGTCACCATGGCAAGAGGGGTGGTATGGCTCGTGCCAACACTTGAGCTGTTGTTTACACTGTAGCATCTAAGCCTCAACTTATAACAAAGACATTCTTTCTTTTCTTTCTTCGGCTGAGAAATCTTCGACAGCCAAAGTTACATTTCTTAGAGGATTACCGAAATATGATACTTTATGAAGACTCGATGAACTCACTTATTTTACGTTGACAAAAATATTTGAGTAACTAAAATAGATATTTTATTTTCTTTTTCTCTGTACTGTTTTCTCGGAACTATAAAACTAACAAACTTAAGAAATAACTTTTACGTATTACAGAGGCTAATCTTTTACACAAGCTTTGGATTAAACTTTATCTCTAACATTCTTTGAATAATTCTCAATAACCTATAACTCAAATACCGCGAATAAAATTCTTGCAACAAAATTATGGATCTTAAAGTGTTGTTTCTCTCATTTCGCAGGCCCGTACATTGGACGCCAATTTATAACGAGCATTTTTGAAGTCGATCCAGGTGTCCGATCGTTACAGTGTTCCACACTTCCAGACCTTGGCGTGAATCGCCAATTTATAATCGGATTTTTCTTGGGGGTTTACGGGAACTTACTTCTTACTAAAATTCTACATTATACTTCGGTATCTTTCCGATTTGTGGGTTCTAGTCTCAATAAAAATAGGGTGCCAGGTAATTTTTAATCACTGGAACTACCAAACCAGTGAAAACGTAATCAGATAATTTTTATTCGCTACGAATTACCAAACTAGCTAAACTCAAGATATTGTTCAAGTTGTTTAGAATAATTTATTTATTTGAGATAATTATTTTAAGATTTATTTATTTATTTGTTTAGTTTTATAAGAGTTAAAGTCTGTAACATGACTATAGCGTTATCTATTGTTAGCTATACCGTCCCGATAATTTTGTCGTGAGTTATGATCTAGTTTGTTATTTAAGATAAAGTTTTTAGTTAAATAAATAGGGATTTTGTTGAACATAAATTTTTGGTGTTGCGAATAAAATCATTGCAATCATGGATCCACTCTCTCCTCGAAGCACGCCCTCTCTCTACAAACCAGCACACTGAGCAACCCCGAGGTATCCCGTTGTCTTTCCGGTCATTGGTTATTCGGTCTATATTCTGTTAAGTTTTTGTGTTTCCGATTAAGTTTACCTTTATTGGCTAGTTTCATAATTTCTAGCGATCAAAATCTATCTAATGTCGTTTAAGTTTTAATTACGTTTACGTTTATGTTTAAGTTTTGGTTTGAGTTTGGCTAGTTTGGTAATTCCTAGCGAATAAAAATTATCTGATTACGTTTTAACTGGTTCGGTAATTCCAGTGATCAAAAATTACCTAGTGCCCTAATTTTATTGAGTCCAGAAACCGAAAATCGAAAAGATACCGAAGTATAATGTAGAATTTTAGTAAGAAGTAAGTTCCCGTATAACCCCAAGCAAATTTCGGCTATAAGTTGAAAATTCGGATTATAAATTGGCGTCTAACGTCAAGGTCTGTAAGCGGGAAAAACTGTAACGATGGAAAACCTGGATCGACTTCAAAAATTCACTTATAATATATATGTCGGAGAGTAAAGTACAGTGGAGTATTTTCTGACGATGCGATGAGAATATTCTTTAGGATATTTCTATTTTTAGTGATTCTAAGAAATGTACTGTTACTTTAATATTTTGTAAAATAAGATATAATTAAAATGTTTTATTGCAGTAGGCTTAGGCCTAGGTAAGCACATGGTTGTCAACGTTTTTTAGCTCTCCGAGCTCCAAAGTTTGATAAGAGTTTAATAAATCACTATTTTTGGAATTTGCAAATCGCAATTACTTTTGAATGGATCAACCGATTTTTATGCGGTTGGCGGCATTCGACGCAGTTTCATTATTCTCATAAGTTATTTTCAGGTTTTAATTGATCGAACCGAAAATTTCAGAGTAACCCCGAAAAAACAGTTTTTTCGGTTTTCTTTCGTTTACGATAACTCACGAACAAATTAACCGATTTTGGCCGGACTTGCGGCGATCGACGCATTTTCTTGATGTCAAGAGCTGATTAGTTTTTGGAATTGATCGGTAAAGCTGTTTAAAAGTTATTCCAAAAAAACCACTTTTCAAAAAAATTTTTTTTTGTAGTTTTTTTACAATTTCTCAAAATTTACTGGTCCGAATCGGCACAATTTTCTAGGAAATTCAAATTTGGTCAAGCCCTTTCGAATGGCACCAACCCGATGAAATCGGTCAAGCCGTTCAAAAGTTATAAAAGGGTTACACTGAAATACTAGAATTTTTACTTTCCTGAAAAATCTTATTTTCCAGGTCACTAAACCTCGCGGATAAGAATTAGTCGCCTGGATTTCGTTTATAATTTTTGGTCCATTACCCTGGGATATTCCGCTCCCGTATTTATGATTGTCTTTTGTTTTAAGAGAGCTCGATTAGAAAGATTATGGGACAGAAGTTACCACGTGTGCCAGTTAAATTTATTTTACTTACTTACAAAAGTTACTGTGCAGATGGTCCTTCTTCCGTGGTTGGTGTTGTAATTGATTAGATGGCATTACGCAGTGTGAATAGTGTAGTGGATAAATTAACTTGATTGATAACAAAATTGCAACAAACTTAATTTTATTTCACTAACTAAACACTCGAATTATACTTATTATATTCAGTGACGAAATACAATAGATTTGTGGTATGATTTGTGGTATGATTATTTTACCAATATTCTAGGTTGTCGATGGTTAATTATTTATTATAACACAATGATATTTTAACACAAAATAGTAGTAATAATGATGATATAAACTTATTAATTAATTAGTAGATTTGGTAGTTGTTAATAATTATTTAGTTTTGGTGAGTAATCACCTAATAGTGGTAATAGTGGTAAGATTGACTAAGATAAATCTAACGTGGTGGTTGACACCGGGGGATAGATCGAAGTGTCGATCACCGCTCAAGTATCGGGGTTTGTGACCGTTTTTCCCCTCCTCGTGCCGTCTTGTGACGTCACGGGACTACTTATTATTTTAGCTAGTGTCGGTAACGGAAATTTCGGGTGGTAGTTCGCCAGGCTGATAAAGTCGGGACATTTTGTAGTGTCTCAATACACACACACACACACACACACACACGCGCGCGCGCGCGGACATCATTGCGAGAGTAGTCAGGAAAGCTTCCTAGGACCTCAAAACGTCAAGATCTGATGAGAACTCGATTTTCAAAAAACGGGGTGAAACCAATAACTTTCCGATTTTTGAAAATTTTCAATTTTCTTAGCGGCAAGTTAAAAAATGAATATTTTAATTTCTATGGTTATATTTATCAAAAAATCACAAATTGACATTTAGGAACTAAAAAGATTGAAAAATATTTTTAATTATGCATTTGAGTGAAATCATAGGTATTCGTCATCAATACATCAGGGTGAATCGATTATATGAGTATCGAATTTTTGTTAATTTCAAAAACTGATAAAACAATATAAGTTAAGAAAAATAATTTACTCATGCAATTGATGACATTTTCTAAAAGTTTCAAAGGATTTATTGTAAATATGTAGGGGTTCCAAACTCATAACGGCGTTGAGAATTTCTTTTTTACACTATCGGAGGGAGTAGTGCGGAGTTCAACTTTTGTCATTCCACGCTTGACCAAAGAGCAGTCATTGAAATTTCACACTAATCACGTAAAAAATATTATTTATCAAAAAAAAAAAAGAGTGTGTGTACTCATGTACACGCGTTAGAAGTTATACTTCTTTGACGTATAGAAAAAAAAACTAAAATTCAGTGGTGATTAACGATGAATATTATACTAAAATTAATTAAAAAGATTACATTTAAATGAAAAACGTTTTATTTACGTGAAAATATGACTACATAGTAAAAATATACAATCATTATGACTATGAATTAAATATATTTAGAAATATTTTAAATAAACTATTTTATACTTGTAGATTCTTCTCGTAGTGACTGAATAGGGACGTGAGTAACAAGAGGTTTGTGGTAGCTAAAATATGATATAAATAGTCTTGTTGAAACTGTAGATAAGTACCTTGTAAATACACCATCAATAGTGGTGCCATGCCGTGTTGTTGAAACTGAAGTGTCATTATTAATTGATAGATTTAAATCGTCATTAAAAAATTTTATCAGTGGCTCAGAAGTCTTTGAATTAAAGTTTATATTAAAGTCTCCACTCAAAATCATAGGTAACTTATCCTCATTTTTACCCATATAAGATGCTCCAATTGTTGTGAATGGAAATAATGTTCTTTTCAAAAAATAAATAATGGAGTGAGCGCGTAAACTTTGACAGTTGAAAGTATACACTGTCAATCCTTTTCTTTGGCTAATGAAATTTAAGATATCGTCCTTGATAGTAATAACACGATTATTAACTGAATCATTTAAGTCAATGGAGTGAGCGCGTAAACTTGACAGTTGAAGTATACACTGTCATCCTTTTCTTTGGCTAATGAAATTTAAGATATCGTCCTTGATAGTAATAAACGATTATTCGAGAGTCGTTGAATTCAGTTCGCAGATTAGCGACTGCAGTTGAAGGTCTTCGTCTATGAAAATGTTTTATCATTATCTCTTGTAGTGATGTATAACCCATCGACATTGTAACGCGTGATAAAGCGAATAAACTAATGATAAGGGATGTGTTTTTATCATATTCATAGACAATTTCAGGGTATGTACTCCTGCGACTTATGAATAGTTGTTGCACAGGCACAAACTAAAGGTAAATGCGAACGTTTAACATTAATCGTTTTACTGTTATTTAGAGAAATAGTCGAAGATCTTCTCGTGATAGGCACTGCTGTTTTACTAATTTGATGCGCAGCTACATGTCCAGCGACTTTTCTTCGAATTTTTTGACCAATCTTCAATGAGTTTGGGAACTCAAGCCACGCAACATTTACGTCTCTATCACCATTATATTCTATATAAACTAGTCTACCAACAGCCCCATTTGCTAAGCCATCAGACACGTCTATATTTGTTGTTATCATGTAGAAGACGTTTACACAAATACAGTTTCGTAAGGTAATCCTCCAGTATCAATTAATGACATTTTGTGTAGTTTTTGACGGAAGGAAGTAGTTTGCTCTGCCGAAGTACAACCAGTGAATACATCTTTCGCTATTGAGATTGTCTTTTCTTGTGCAAGATTTAAAATTTTACTATTATATCTTGTTACAGCTTCATTTGTATTAAATAATCGGATCCCATGTGGACATTTAGTTTCAGCTTCTTGAATAGTTACAAAACGTGATTCTAATAAGTTCAACTCGAAATCGCCAAGTTGTTCACCATTTCCAATTTTAGTCAAGATTGTAGAGAACTGTTGATTTGCTTGTCTCATTACTTGCTCGAGTTCATAAAATTTCAATCCACGCCACAATACAGGTCCAACAATTCTTTGTTTTTGTTGTTTGTAGATTGGAGTAGCTCTAACCGGTGGTAACTGACGTAAATCTCCAATGAGAATGACATCTATCCCTCCAAAGTTAATATTAAAATTACCTGTAATCTGTTTTAAACGTGAGTCAATTTGAGTAAGTAATTCAGCTCCGATCATACTAATTTCGTCAACAATTAATACTTTTACGTATTTAAATAATGCTCTGTATTGATGAGCTTCATCAGTACTTAGGGGAAGTAACCTAGACAAAGATATTTTTAAAGCAGTATGCACAGTAGTCCCGTCTATTGCAACAGCAGCTTTACCTGTTGAAGCACAGGCAATATAAGAGTTGCAATACCCATCGTTATCAGTGAAGCGGTTATAAATCTCCGTGAGAAGTTTTATAACAAAAGTTTTACCACATCCTGCTGGGCCTGTGAAAAATATTTGGAATGGATCACTATTTGAGCATAATAGATGTGAGATAACATGGAGCAAAAGTTCTTGTTGCTTATCATTTGCCATCCTCATCAACTCAAAAAATTCAGCATTTGGCATCAAGTTGTCACGTTTTTTAGCAATAGGGCCCAGTTTGTTGAGTACAGCTAATCGAAGATCACTATTCACATCAGAAATAGGGTTATCGTATAAATTTTGAAATGGATTTGGATCAGGCATCACGTTGGCGACATCTTGCACTTCGTTTGCATCTTGAAAATCATCTTCTCGACACAAATTTCGACAAATTTCAATTGTTTTTTGTACATCCAAATTAGATTCGAATTGAGTGCGTCTGTTTAAAATTATATTCTCATTGCTGTTGTATATTTCGATAAATTTCATCTCAGCGAGTATTTCTTCATCTTCGTTTCGAAACGGAAAGTGTAAGGTTACCATTTCACGTTTATATTCATTCAGATCTGTTCCATGTCGTAATTCCGATAACGAAGAACACGTGGGACTTTTCTTTTTGTGTAAGTGTCGTTGGTTTAATATTATAAACAGCACAAATTGAGCTAAAGTTACATTTTCCAAGTCTTCGTGTCTGCGTTGATATTTATCAAACCAGTTTTCTTTCCAAATATTTGCTGAATCATCTTCAATACCAACGCATCTAATTCTTTTCGTGTCTTTCTTATTCTTTGACGATCAACTGGCCACATAGTTGGAATAGTAGTAACAATCGTTGAACACTTTGACATTGGTTCCCGTAACAAATACCAAGCAGCCTCTTGACTAGTTATTTCTGCACCGTTGAGCATATTCACGCCTATTTTTCTTGTTATTTCAACAACATCAAATTCAGGATGCTCATCCATAATTTCAATAATTTGTCGTTGTAAATGACTAACACCACGGTTGGTTTTATTCACATATTCCGCGACATAATTAGCACAGGAATATTCTTCAGTAATGAACTGGATATCCATATTAGATCGAACAATGTTGAATACAAACGTATTAAAGGGGTTATGCCACTTTTCGCTAGGTTGACGTTTGACAAACACTCTTGGTCGCTTAATTCCAGCTCGAAGAATATTGTTATAATCTTCATCACAAGTAATATTGTTATTTTTATAAAAGGAATCTATATCAGAGTAGTCATTATTTTCAAGGTTAATTCTTACATTTTTATAGCGTTGAGCATATTCTTTAAAGTTTGGTTCATCTTTTTGCATCGGTGATAATATTGTAGTGGATCTACTAGGCATGAAAGGTGCTTCAAATCTGCATTGTTGAGGTTTATTTGCAACTATTTTTTTGTAACATGTAAACGTATGCTTGTGTGTTTGTAATTTAATATTGTTTGATGCTTCTTGAGATGATACAGATATTAAATGATCAATTAATTTGATAGCATCTAATTTATTTTTATCGAGTGCATCCAATGGAGCATTAGCTAACCACAGTAGTGTATGAGCATGTGGACTACCACGATGCTGAAACTCAATCCGTTTAAAGTAGTGGACAACATAGTACTTTCCAAATGGACTAATTTTTGGTGATGTTAAAATTTTTAGCAGCACATTAACTAATTTTTGAAATTTATAGCACAAGTAACTGCATCCTCGTTGACAAGTGTTGTTTTTTCGAGATAGTGTAAGAGTTCAGCATATTCTTCAGAATTTCACGGTTATGTTTAAGTTTGTACAGCGTTTGAAGCAGATCATTCCACCCTATTTCATTGGCACTGACAGTAAGAAATACAGTTGGTTTCCCAAACTGTCTGATCATAGCGAAAAGATCTTTTTTACGGTTCATCCAATACCAAGTAGAATTTGGAATTGATCTTAAAAATGCAAGATTGGTTTCAATACAATTATGTATGTACTCATCATCTTCTATTTGCTGTCGAGTGATTTTAGTATCTTTACCAACGTGCTTGAAGGCTACTGTAAGGGAGTCACGAACTCGAATTCTCATAATTTTCATTGCCAGATACAATAAATGATATGGTGTTACCGCACGACGATCAGATCTTCTAAGTTCACTCGAAGCCATCATGAATGGTGTTACTTTGACATCATCCTTAAAATTACGGAACTGACCCAAATAAATAGCTGGAAAAGAAAGTTCTTCAGCGTGTTCATCAAATAATAAACTTTCAGGTACATTTTCTTCAGCAGGTGCAATACGTAAATATTGTTCTTCATCCACATTAATGTCTGTTGTTGTGCTGTCAAACTTTCTTCTATCGGTATATGTTCGCTGATATCAGCTTGTTGAATTTGGTCGTCAATTTGGTTATCAGTAAAAAACGAATCATCAATTTTAATATCGTACATTATATACAACGGAGTTGAAATTAAAAATTGTAGCCAAGTTTTGATTGTTCGTTTGTTGATAATACCGTGTAAATAACTAGATCGATGAATTTTTTTACGTTTTATATGGACATTTATACAATAATCGTCATCAACACTCCTTGGAAGTGATTTAACCATATTATTAACTGAAACGGGCACGTTTATTATTTGACCGTAAATGCCATATTGACCATTTACATGCCTCAATCTTCTAATCTGCATAAAAGGAATACGTGGTGATATGAGCCTTTCTGAAATTAAATCCAACGTTGGTAAATCTTCAGGTATTTCCGGAAATTTGAAACCATTGTACGTTGACATCGATGGGATTTTATTTTGTTTAAAGCTTGGAAGCATGTATTACAAAGCTGAGTATTTTCCATTGGTACATTTGGTATAATTATTGTGAGAATATCCTTATGTTTATCAGATGGTTTTTTTAAATCGTTTTTATACCACAACCTGTCACATACTGAACATGAATGTCCGAATAAATTGTCGGAGAAATTTATTTTAAACATCTCACGAGCTTGTTCAAATTTATGATAATTCCTGTATGGTAAATATGAATCTAAATCAATATCAATTTGTTCACTAGTAGAATGATTAATTATTAACTGGTCGGAAGAGTTGCAATATCTATTGGGTATGTTTGATTGAAGTAATTCCTGATCCATGATTACATCTTGGTTCAGAATATTGTATTCTTGATCCGGTACAATATCTTCAGTAGGCAATACATCAATAATGGAAGCTTCAGCTAACTGTTGATTATTTTCTCGTTGACGAGAGCGTGAA
Organism: Cotesia chilonis; assembly: GCA_018835575.1. Taxonomy (NCBI): domain Eukaryota; kingdom Metazoa; phylum Arthropoda; class Insecta; order Hymenoptera; family Braconidae; genus Cotesia; species Cotesia chilonis. The sequence goes on from RJVT01000014.1 coordinate 701,756, forward strand.
TCTTGATATTTTTCTACTGATGAAATATTGTTCGATGTTGAACGATATTCATACGGCACAGGAGAATTTTCCATGTGGACTTCAACTTGCACAGTAATGCAGTTGTGAGTGTTGTGTACTGAAGTGGACGAAATTGAATCTGGAAGTGAGTGAAAATTATGATTAATGTACTTATCAACATTATAAGTTGCATTGTATCGTAATATTTTTAATTATCAATATTATGTTAAATTTAATTATTTTATTAAATAATTAAATGTAACATAATTGAACTAAATCCAGAAACTTAGAATTGAATAATTTAATTAAAATTTTATTTTATAAAGATTAAATTATTTCATAGTTAACGATAATTTAAATAATAATTTAAATAAATAATTTAATTTTAACTAATTAAATAAAACTATATAATCTCATTATATATGTCTAATTATAACTCTGATTTTCCAATTATTTAAATTTTACCTGTGCCGATAGGCTGAGGTTCAAACGTCATTTGCAAACTTGATGTTGATGGAGTATGAATAACGTCGTTCTCAGATTGGAATTGTTGTTTGAGCAATTTTTGTCGTTGTCTATACTGTCGACACTTTTCAGAGTTAGTTTTTTTTTTACTACCCCTGATTTGCAGATTTTTTTCGTGCATAATATTTTTTACAGTATTGTGCATTTTTTTGAGTAATATCTTCAGACATCTCGGAAACTTAAACAGAAATTGAAATTTAACGATGTAGTACTATTAGTTTCAGAGAAACCTGCAAAAGATCATAGGTAGATAGATATGAATTCGTATAGAAAATTATTTATAATGTTTTTTATAAGTTGATTTAAATTTTAAATTTATTTATTAAAATTCATTTAAGTTTATTTATTAGAATTTATTTTCGATTATTTCAACTACTACTTGAATAAATTGAAAATATATGTTTATATAAATATCTCATGTTAAGCTGAGTGCTCGTAATTTTTAGAGTTACTTAATAAAATTTGTTTGTTATAATAAGAATATAAAAAAAATAATTAAAATATCAATAAATCAAATTTAACGAATAGTTAAGATCAAAAACAGTATGAACACTCAGTATTTAGGGTTTATATAAACATGTATAGAAAATAAATTAATTTTTTTTATTTATACTTAAGACTTATTAATGTATCAGAAATAAAACAAAACATAAAAAAATTATTTTTTAAATAATAATAACGTAATAATTTTTGATTAATGATATAAATGAATTATACATACCGACAATCAACCTTAAATCTATAAATGCACTCAAAATAGTTTATTTGAATCAGTTTTATCACTAATATTCAATTTATATATTATAAATTATTAGTATATACTATCACCGTCGTGTATAAAATTGATTAAATAAAAACACCAAAATAACGTTTATTTATTCACACTGTTTGATTATACTGTAATGAAACACGTGTTCTAACTTAGGGATGCACGATTCAAAATCGATTCTTACTAGAATCGATCTTTTCCTGTTGTCGATTCGATTATTTAGATCGATTCTTCAGAGCAAGTTGAATCGACATATCGATTCTTCAGAGTCGGAATCGATCGTCTAAAAATAAAATGGCGACGATGACCGGGAATTTTTTAAGTAATTTAAAAACTTGATTCTAAAATTGAGATAAAATTTTTTTTAAATATTATAACAAATTAATTGTAGCAGTTAAAATGAGAAAAAATCCCACTTATAGAAATTATTCAAATCAACAAGTGTAATTTTTTAACTCATTTACTATATAAATAAAATACAAATATGGTGAAATATCTAATAAATTCTGTGTCATTGAAAATTTTTATAATCGTATTAGAAAAAAATTTATCGATAGTCCTTCTCAAGAAGATGAAAACGAGTTTTGAACCGAGAAAAAAAATCTGCACCAGTTTTATCATCGATAGCCTTAGAACACCTCACGATTCCTGCAACTTCTGTCCCGTGTGAAAGACTTTTTTCTATTGCTAGTCATATTGGAAATGCTATCAGAAATCGATTAAGTGCTGACCATTTACAGCAAATATTGTTCCTTAAATCCCTACCAACAGCGGAATGGTATTTCTAATAAGAAAAACTTAATTTTACTTTCTTTTAATAATTTTATTATTCTTTTTGAAACTAGAAAAAATATTTATTTTTTTATTAAAATATACATTTAACTAATAATACTTTTTATTTGATTAATATTTAATAGCAGTATTAATATTTAATTAAATCAATTTAATTAATAATTAATTAACTCATTTAAATATTAGAAAGCATTTAGTAAAAAAATTATAATTCACTGTTATTAAGTGCAATAAAATATTATTTTCAATCTAGAAGAAATGTCTATTTTAATAATTGAAAATGCATTAGTATAAGCCATATTAATTTTTAAATTAGTTCATTATAATGATATGGAATTCTTTAAACTTGAAAATTACGCCTTCATTCAAACGATCGATTATCAGTGGATCGATTCTTTCACACTCGATTTTATCAAGGATCAATTCTTTCGATAAAATTTATCGCGATTCTCGAGATCGATTTTTCTTTTGGAATCGTGCATCCCTATTCTAACTTAGAACTTCTAAGTACAAAAATACTAGAATATACAACTTGAACATAGCTATCGACTTTCATGCCACCTAGAACTAATTTCATACTGTTAAATTTGGGAGTCGGTGTGCGCGCGCATCGTAAAAATTCACCCTCATCAATTTTCTCCAACGCGCCAAAAGAAGTATAACTTCAAAAATTTGATGTATATATTATTCATTTATAAGTACAGACTAATGATTTTTAATTATTTACAACGATTATCACAGTTCAGAATGCCCTGTCGTACAAAGGTGACTTCCCAATCGTTTAGTACCCTGATGTTACAGAGTGGAAATTTATAATCAATGAGATCGCTCAAATTAAATTTTCCGAGTATTGTGTTATTGATGGTCTTCCGATTTATCAGGTGGAAAAATGTATCACGGAGTTTGAAAATGACAATGAATAAGACGGACTTGATAAATTTTAGAGTTTAATTATTCATGTTATCTAATTTCAACCTTTAATTCAATTAAAGTTAATTTAAGTTAAGTTATTTTCTGTTAAAAATAAAATATTCAATTAAAAATTTCCTGAAGATCGAATCTTAACATCTATACTAATAAATGAAGAGCTGGTTTATTTGTTCGTTTATCTTGCGTAAACTACTGAAGCGATCGGAATAATACTTATACCATAAGATGCAGCGTGTTACGGAAAAGGTTTTAGTATATGATATGTTGGTGATTACTTATCCGGAACCTATGTTTTTTTGACTTAAAAATGATGAATTTTCTCTGTTTCTAAATTCATTCTATTCGGTTGTTATTTGTTTCAAATAAATTATTTGATTCCATTGGTTATACTTATATACACTAGTCACAAAAATTAAGGGATATTGTTACGTTCTCGCAAATTTGAAATTATATTTAAATCAATTAATTAATATTTTAATTAATTAATTATTACCCGAGGTATTTCGTAACAGAAATACCTCGAGATAAGAGATTTCTGGAACGTCAACGCAGCCCAGTAGACTAAACAGTCTACGTTGTGGGATTTGGACTGCGTTGATGTTATATACACTAGTCACAAAAATTAAGGGATATTGTTACGTTCGCAAATTTGAAATTATATTTAAATCAATTAATTAATATTAATTAATTAGTTAGACTTCTTCTTCACCCGAGGTATTTCGTAACAGAAATACCTCGAGATAAGAGATTTCTGGAACATCAACGCAGCCCAGTAGACTAAACAGTCTACGTTGTGGGATTTGGACTGCGTTGATGTTCACATAGGGTAACCTGAGATGCAACGTCGCTAAAAAATCATTATAAAAACTTATTGTAATTATTATAATACTTACATTTAGTCTTCAGACTTCTTCTTCAGTCCGAGGACTTAGCAGAGGAGCAATATCTGCTGGTCCGAGGCTGAACCTGCCAATTCCTTGATAATAAATTTTGTTAATTGTTAAACAATTATGGAAATTTATTAAAACCTTAACCCAGGGTTGAGAGCGCTTATCAGCGTTCCACCCTGGTTCCTCTACCTAGAGCGCTAGCGTTCGGGTATTCTATCCACAAAATATCCCAACTATTACCCCCAGGGTGAGAGCGCTTATGAGCTGTTCTCACCCTGGTGAAATCGCCCAGAGCGCTAGCCAGCGTTCAGGCACTCTACCCATTACCTACCTGTAGGAAGGTAATACAAAAGTAAAATATTAAAATGTATATTTTATAAATAAATTAAAAATGTGAATTATTAAAATATATATAAAAAATACTTCGCGGAGGAATCAGTGGCATGATCCACCTGGAGTCTATCGACTTCCTAACGAGGTCAAAATCTGGACATTTAAATAAATTATTTAAATTTAAAAATTAATTACACCCAAAATTTGGGAACGTAACAATATAAAAAAAATTCCAAATTTTTGGGTGATTTTCAACAAGCTGTAACTCCGAGGAAAATGGCCGTACAGAAAAAATAAAAAAAGCAAATTGTAGCTCCAAGTGTCTAAATTTCAGATATGACCATGAAAAATTATTGTCATTTCCAGGTCTGGAGAAATCCTAAGAAAACTACCAAAATTTTTCCAAATTTTTTCCCGTCTAAAAAAAGGTCCCGGGCTTCAAAAAATTTTTTTTGATTGTTTCGTTCAAAAGTTCTTATGGAGAATTTAATACTCTTCAATTTGGCGTGTTCAAAAAGCCTGTGCGACGATTTGCTGCGGTGTTATCGTCAATCAAAGCAAAAAAGTTCTTTTTGACTTTGATATTCAATAACTCCGAAAATAATGATCGTACAGGAAATCGAAGGAAGGTTTCAATAACTGCACGATATTTTCTCTAAGAAAATGTAAACATCTTTTAGAAAAAAAATTTCTTTTGAATTGAAAACTCGGACTGAAAAAAAGACAGAAATTTGCCTGATTAAGGATATTTGGATAACTTGGTATAACTTTGGATAAAATGGATAAACGAAGGATATCGTCGGTAATTTTTTAACCTCAAATATATATATATATATATATATATATATATATATATATATATATATATAAATAAACGATATAACGCTGCTTATCTCGACGATAGCTTTGCCAATTTACAATAGATCTTTACCAAACTCAACATACTTATTTTAGAGATAGATATATTTTATATATATTCTATATAAGTCTGCATAGTTCAACATAAATATATAAAACTAAAAAAAAACATATACTGAATTATATACAGTTATATGTAACTATAAATAATTATATATCAAGCATTAGCGTGTCCGTCATTTTCTAATTAATTTGGTAATTAAGAGCTTATTTATGTCAGATATTTTTTTTTAGATCAAGAACTAAAAATCCAGGGGGCGGTAGCGAAAAAAATATCAACTTGGGAAATAACGGACACCCTAATGAAGCATATATAATTACATGTGAATTATTGATAATTATATATAATTATACTTCATCTATTTCACCTGGATAGTTTAGGGATGAAAGAAATTTAAATTCTTTACAATTCTCAAAAATTGGAACTCTTACTGTTTCTTTACGAAATAACTATTGAATGCGATTAGTAAAATTTTTGTTAATTGCATCTGAAGACTTATTAAATAAACTTTAATTTTTAGATCTCACCATTAGTCTAGACCAAAAATTACCTACTCTCTCCGACAGATCTAATGAAATTTTACTTTTGCATTCGTTTTAATGTCATTGTGTTATGATAACACCTGTTATATATTATTATGGATAATATTTCATAAAAAATCTGTTTTTATTTTTTTTTGTTTATTTGAGAAATCTACGTCCATTTCGATGGCCAAACCCGGGAAAAACGAATTAGATCTGACCAGATCTGCTCGGCCAGATCTGGTCAGATCTTTAAATTGTCTCTATCTAACGAGATCTCGTCAGATATAATCAGATATGGTCAGATCTAACTATATCTGACCAGATCAAATATTTTATTTTTATTTTTAAATAAATTGTTTACATAAATTATCGACTAAAATCACTTGACTTTGAATGTCATTTAAACAAAACTATTTTGTTATGATGAAAAATAATTAAAAAAATAATTGAACCGTAATTGCATGACTTTAATCTGACGGTCACCCATCCACGTACTAAACACGCTCAATGCTGCTTAACTTCAGTGATCCCCGTGTTCCTCAAGCTGTCCGGCCGCTGTACAGCTGATGATATAGGCATAATGATTTAACAAAGTTCATAACATAATATCTAGATCACTTTAGCATGAATGTAATGTTAACATCAATTTTATAATCTATTTTTATCCTTTACCGAATAATATAATTAATGATTATTCATCGATTAAAATTCAGGGGGGGGGTAAAATGGACAGCCCCATAAATTTAGGGACAAATTTTGTTTACTCAGAATGTTTTTGACGTGATGTTCGACAATGTTTGTTATTTCTTTTATTTTTCGAAAAACAAAGCTTTTCTACAACTTTTTAAAAATTGAAAAAAAAATTTTTTTTTATTTATATCTGGCCAGATATAATCAGATCTGTCCATGTCTGGTGTAGTTTTCAGTCCAGAAGTAGTTGTACCTGATCAGATCTGGCCAGATATAACTAGATCTGATCATATCTGGGGAAGTTTTCATCCCAGATATAGTTATATCTGATCAGGTCTGACCAGATATAACTATATCTGATCATGTCTAAAATGTCACATCAGACCAGATATAAATAGATCTGACTAGATATAATTATATCTGGTCAGATTTAATTCGTTTTTCCCGGGAATGGCCTTTTTATAGGTTTGTGTAACATCATTATACTGACGAGAATTCAACTTATTTACTAAAAATGTTTCTATTCAAAACTCTGAATTTATTATTGTTAGTCACAAATCGATAAGAAATTCTGATTGATGAACGTGACTGTTGTTAAACACCTGCACTTCACCCTAGTTTTCACAGTCAAATGGATTATATCCTAAACGAAATGCGTGTAATTATGAGACATCAATCTGTTTATACTAACAGAGATGGATGTTGAGGGAAGAAAAGCTAATCCCGAATTATATCATGCAAGAGTCACTTGTTCTTTAGTCATGCACCGGTGATGCTAATCAATAATCATTTATATCATTTTTATGTCATTTTAAAAGTTAAAACCATTGTATTTAAATGTCTCTTCATGCGGTTTCTGTGAATAACATTTGCAGCATTTTAATATCATATTAATGCCAAAGATTCTATTACTTACTCACTCAATTATCCTAAGCTCAATAACTTTGGTGGTTTGACCGTAACGATCAAACTTCAATAATTATACGACAATTTACTGTCAACGATTTGTTCTGATCAGGTATTGAGACAGTGAATTTCAGGTGATATTTTGAAAGAATATCCTCGTTTATTTATTGTATTCATACGACTATTTTATTTTAAAAATATAGAGTTTCTGTCGGACAATAATAAGACCGACTGTATACGCGGACACTTCGTGTTTACAAATGATTCCAACATTGTCATGAAGTTGATTAAAATAACCACTTAAGCAAAATTTACATAATATATTCAATAAAAGATAAATATTAAACAATTGTAAATAAACATTAAGAAATTGAAAATACCACCAATTCTTTATAGGAAATGAGTGTTTTTCGTGACAGTTGAACACTGGACCAGCCCCTAATGTTTATGTTCTGCCACGAAGATGTTCGAGAACTCAAATGTGTTTAATTCTATAAAAAAAATAAGGAAAACGGTTGACCTGAAGATCGTCCCTACAACTTCCCGCTCACTCCATACCTAGATGTTTAAAATTGCACTTATGACGTGCTTGAGCTCTTCGAGCTCAAAAATACAAGTTATGTGTTATTTTGAGCTCTCCACACTCGAAGAGATGACTTTTCCATGCTCTTAAGCCCTTCGAGCTCATGAAGCTTGAAACACAAATGCTAAAGTATCTTTAAAATCATAGTTATTTGAAAAATTTATTTTTTCAACCCGTCAGCACTCACGTTATGAACATTTTGCTCACGCCCGATTCAAAACAATGATAACTTGTTTTTTTTCAAATGAAAAGGGTAGAATAAATTTTTTCTATCTTTGAGTAATTTTATCTATTTTCAAATAATGAACTTTTGAAATGCCTTAATATTACATATAATTCATAAAAAATTTTTTTTTTCATGAGCGTCGGAAATTGTGAGCATTCTTCTCATCACAGGATTATAGGTGTAACAAAAGAAAATTTACGTTCGGTAATCTTCTGGCCAGTTCGTGTGTCTTCGTAAGTGTATACCTGTTCGGTCACATGTAAATGAAGCGCCCGGGAAAAACGGATGATATCTGGCCAGATCTTTAAATTGTCTCTATCTGACGAGATCTGGCCAGATATAATTAGATCTGGTCAGATAATTAAATTGCTCAAGTAAAAAAAATTATATATACTCATACATAATTATATACGAAAAATGGCCCTATATAATTATATAGAATTATATCCATAAAAAAAAAAAAAATGTGAATCGTGTCCATGATCGATGGGTAATGAACAAAGTTTTTCATCAAATTTGCAAATGATTAATTATCAATATACGCTGATAGAAAGATTTATTAACTATTAACAAATTGATTTGTTCGAAGACAATTATTTAATTTATTAAATTCTAATAAATATTTTTTAACACTCAATAAATATTTATTTAGGAGGAAAGTATATTTAGTAAAATAGTTTATAAGTATTTTGTAACGGATTTGAACCGTCCCTTGGTCACCCCTTTATTTAAAATTTATAATTAAGGCCGCCACTGGAATTTTTATCACGGTTTCCAGAACCGGTCCAAGCAAGAGAGATATCACAGAGTCGAGAGAAATTATAAGATTTCACATACTTCCGAAAAAAACACTTTTTTCGGTTTTCTTTCGTTCACGATATCTTTTGAACGAATTAACCGATTTTGACTGGTCAAGCGGCAATTAACGTGATTTTTCAAGATCAAGAGCTGATTAGTTTTTGAAGATAATCGACTGAGCCGTTTAAAAGTTATTCCAAAAAAGCAACTTGAAAACAAAAATTTTTCTCAAATTTTTTCACGGTTTTTTTGAGATATCTTGAAATCCATCTATCGGAATCGGTCAAAATTGTATTCAAAATCCAAGTTCGTTCATGTTTTTTCAAATAGGCCAACCACGATGAAATCGGTAAAGTCGTTCATAAGTTATGGGAGGTTTACACACACACACACACACACACACACACACACACACACACACACACACACACACACACACACACAGTGACACCCTCGTGGGGATACTCATGTAAGTTTTCTGTGACCTTCAAAAAATTTTCAATTTTCTTAGCGAGAAGTTAAAAATATACTGGTGGCAAGAAAAATGATTACTGAATTAATTATAGAAACTGCTTAGTAAATTAATGATCAAATTTCGTGATAAAATCCTGTTTTTTTTTAATTTATAGTAGAAATAAATCTTACTTTAAAATAGGGCTCCGGTGTTTCTTGAACATTTATTAATGCTATATTTTCTAATGAAGTCAATTTAATTAACAGTTCATTCAATTAATAAACTGATTCATTTTTTCTCGATCTGAACGAAATGCTCGGAAGCTATTTAGTTGTACAAATATCAATCTTATCCGTGAAATAATGAAAACAAGCATGAATTTCAATTGTTATCGATTCATATGGTTGCATCAAAATGATCATCAGTAGGGTTAATGACTTGGTGAGGAAGGGCTGAAAGAATTGTCCGTAAAATCGCTTTTCATATCAGTTCTCTGGCTCAGTTATCAGAAATGAAAAAATTTTGGGTACTCAATGACGCACGCCAAGTACGTCTAAAAAATTGTTTTTATTCGTTAAATTTATCACAAAATTTTTTCAATTATGAAAGATCATAACGGCTACTTGGTCTGTTTTTTTTTTTATTTTACATCTTTTTGTAAAATGATAATTTCTCCTTGGCATTTTTGTAAATCAAGAGTTGTGAACGTGTACTTGGCGTAATTTTTTACAGTGGAACTGTTTTTGTTCGGATTTTACATCTTTTTGTGAAAATTTCTCCTTTTGACGTGATGAGCACTCGATTTTCGAAACACGAGGTAAAACCAATGACTTCACGATTTTTGAAAATCTTCGATTTTCTTAACGGATAGTTAAAAAAATCATCAAAGTAAATTTAAGATTTTTTTAGAAATTATATTTACATTGAAATTTTTTCTTAATTACAATTTCCGCCATTTAGAAATACAGAAATTACATATTTCATAAAAAACGTTGCATTTGTTCTTTCGTTTTTTACATTCTCACAGAGTATTTAAAATTTGTCCCTTGTAGAGACTGAAAAAAATGGATTTATCAACCATATACATAGGCAGGCTTAGTAGAGGGTTCTATTCATAATTTACTAACAAATAGTTGTTACATACATAATATCTCGCATTTTTTGTTACAATCACATCTTTTACGCTCTTATTCTCGTTGTACTTTACTGTAAAGAGAGAATGATAATAATTACATTAAAGGAAAAAAACAGAAGTCGAGAAAAAAATTACTTACTGATTATCATATTATTCACCATGTAATAAGTCACCGTACAATATTTTGCAAGCTTTTCGTGCTTGGTATATACAACCTATACTCGATATCATTAATGGTAGCCAGTAATTGTTGCGCATGATAATTTCCATCGTTTGTTAACTGCGGCAATTTTTCACAATTCATTGTCTTAATCATATTATTATTCAAATTAACACTCGAGAAATCAATAGTCTTATCAGCAAACGAAACAAAATAATGTGATTTAAAATTGATAGTAAATTTTGATTTGTACCTGGAAACACTTAAATGGCTTACTGTACGTAATTTTAGTCGACTTATAACGATACAAGTCATACAAATAGTGTATGTACATCGGTGTTAACAAATAATAATTATTATTTAAGTATAGCATCCTTTCCATAAAAGGAATAAGATGTTATAAATATAATAATAAAATTTTGATTGAAATTTTGAAAATTGAATTTTCGCGCGCTATTTGGAATAAAAATGAATAATTTTCTTAATAACTAATAATTTAGCATCCTTTTCTAAACAGGAAGAATTATAATTGCTATTATTATTATTGCAATGATAATAATAATAATAATAATAATAATAATAATAATAATAATAATAATAATAATAATAATAATAATAATAATAATATATTATAATATATATATATATATATATATATATATATATATATATATATATATATATATATATATATATATATATATATATATATATATATAATATAAATATAAATAAATAAAAATGGGGAGTTGTATAGATATCTAGGAATGGAAGAGCACCGCATGCATGCGGTCTCTGAAGTCCGAGCAACTCTCCAGAGCGAGTATGTTAGGAGACTCCGGAAAATTTGGTCCTCCGAACTTTCCGGCAAAAACAAAGTCTCAGCTACTAATATGCTCGCTGTCCCAGTCTTACTATACACTTTCGGTGTCCTGAAATGGGCCCGAAAGGATTTACGAGATCTCGACATCAAAACCCGTAAGATCATCAATATGAATCGGAGCATGCACCCCAATTCATCAGTCGCCAGATTATACCTCTCCCGGTCCATCGGTGGGAGAGGTTTGCAGAGTTTGGAGCGGCTTCACGACCGTTTGGTCCTGGGTTTAACACACGAAGTTGTCAATTTCACTGCAGACGAGGATGACTTTCTTATGCAAATTGTACATAAACATGAAAATGCGCATAAGGGGTCATTCTTGTATAAGGCAGCAATATATGCGGCAAGAACCCTTGGTCTTGGAGAAATAAACGCTCTTATGGAACTCCGAAAGGAGGAATTTAAGAGCGTCATCAGGAACGCCGAGGAAAAACTACTCCTTGGCGAACTGATGGACAAGTCCATGCACAGCGTGTTCTTTAAACACGTGCGTGATCATGGCTTGTCCACCCAGCTGACGTTTTCCTTCTTAAAGTCAGCTGGCCTGATGTCCGAGACTGAAGGGTTCATATTTGCCTGCCAAGATGGTGTCATTAACACTCTTGAGTACCGTAGCAAGGTGCTCCAGGTGCAGCTTCCGGACACTTCCTGTAGGAGGTGTAACAACATCCGGAGACGCTTATGCACCTTTTGTCGGCATGTCCTGTGCTGGCGAGAGGTGCATATATCCAGCGTCACAATGCTGCCCTGAGAGTACTGTACTACTATCTTCGTCATTGCTACGGTATTGACGTGACACCAGTGCTGCCTTATCTGCCAGGAGATATTCCCCAGGTTGTTGAGAATGACAGTTGCAAAATTTATTGGAACATGCCATTTGCAACAACCGGCGGATAGATCACAACAAACCTGATATTGTGCTCTTCGACAAGGCCACTCGTGACATTTATGTCATTGAGTTCTCGGCCCCGGCTGAATACAACATCTCAGCCAAAGAAGAGCACAAAAGACAAATATATCAGGATCTCCTGTTTGAAATTGGCAAACTTTACCCAGGTCACCGTGTCAAGCTTGTCGTCCTGATTGTTGGCGTCCTAGGAGGGATGAAACAGTCTTTTGTATCCTCACTTGCCAAAGTTCCAGCTTGCTCATCAAAAGCTGAGTTCTTGGCAGTTAGGATGCAGAAGGCTGTTATACTTGGTTCTCTCCGTCTCTTAAGGGAAATGACTTTGGCCTGCTGTGATCACTAACCGCCTTGTTGTGCGGAGTGGTCCAGCAGTAACGGATGGAGCTCAGGCTGGGCCCTCGGAGAATCGGACTCCGAGGATAACCCCTCTGAGCATTTAATAACATAATAATAATAATAATAATAATAATAATAATAATAATAATAATAATAATAATAAGACTGGGATGAAACAGTCTTTTGCATCCTCACTTGCCAAAGTTCCAGCTTGTTCATCAAAAGCTGAGTTCTTGGCAGTTAAGATGCAGAAGGCTGTTATACTTGATTCTCTCCATCTCTTAAGGGAAATGACTTTGGCCTGCTGTGATCACTAACCGCCTTGGTGTGCGGAGTGGTCCAGCAGTAACGGATGGAGCTCAGGCTGGGCCTTCGGAGAATCGGACTCCGGGGATAACCCCCCTGAGCATTTGATAACAAAATAATAATGATAATAATAATAATAATAATATCTCTATAACAATAATTATGATAAAGACAGGAATATATAAGTATTAAAAAAAATAAAGTAATAAAAAGTTTTCTAAAATAAAGTTGTGTTAATTATTTTACAAATACATATAAAGAAATAGTCAATGAATTTAAATTCAAAATAACAGCTTAATTTTTCAGACATGCCCGGTGCATCTAGAAGCAATACAGCTTACAGCCGGGCATGTATTAGGATTATGTATGAGTACAATAAATTTGAATTAATTTTAATATAATATTTAAAATGAATTCAAATTCGCGCCTTTCTGGCACATAGTGACACCTGCTGGATACATTTAGGAGTATCCCAGTTCAAAGCTGAGAAAGTAATGAAAACAATTTACACTATATATTTACATCAAATATCTACAACAAATATTCATTATTATAACAACGTTAAATAATGATAACAATAATATTAATAATAACAATAAAAAGAATCATGAAAATCAAACGTTAAATAGAATAAAATTACAATTTTAAATAGACTAGATTTGAATTAACTGCCTATTTTATCAAACTTTCAATGGGAATGGAACAACTCCGATACTATACAGTAGTATACTATTCTAACAAAATGGAATGTACCAACTTGAAAATAAAAAATCTGGAGCAGAGTAACTATCCGGAGAGGATCTCAGGCGTCAAATGGAAACGGACTAACTCTCATACTCGAAGTGGTATACTATTCGCAGAAAATTGAACAGTACCAACATCGAAATAAAAAATTCGACCGAAACTAGTAAAATCTCTCGTAGTATCGAAAAACGGGGGAGCGAAAATTTTATAAATTAAGATAACGCTAAAAAATGAAAAAAACTATATAATTATTGCTGTTTTATAAAAATAACTAATAATTAAACTATTTAAAGCGCGTGACAAGTGTTGACATGTATATAGTAATAAAATAAATCAAGTTGAAAATAGAGTGAGGTTATGTTGACATCTGACTCGAGAATAGAGGCACTGTAGCCTCACGCCTACACGTTCACACACATTTTATGTGTGTTGTTGAAGGTGTACTTGGCTTGAGGCACGACAGTGCCTCCGGATCATATATACTGGATAATTATAGTATAAAAACTGGCCAAAACAACTACCCAGTAAACACGTTTACGTTAATGTGACGTCAAAATGACATTGGGCTATTTCAAGATTTACGTAAGATATAAGTCACGAATGAGTCATGTGTGACTCATGATTTCATACTTCCTGACGTAAGATTCTGACGTAAAACTGTGACGGAATCATGACATCAGTGTTATGTCTCGGTGATATTTATGACGTCAATATGACGTATGTATGATATCTATATAACGATAATGATGTCATTATGACGTAAAAAAGATGTAAAAATTTTACCTCAGAGAAAATATTGAAAAAAAAAAACTGCTTAAAAATAAAAAGATTGCAATTTCGAAATCAATCATAATGTTGTGAGAAAAATGTGAGGAGTAAAATCTACTGAACGAATGACCTCGTTACGTGTTTGGTGCGCAACCTATCGTGCGCAACTTTCTAGTTTGGTGTGAGCAGTGCAGCTAGATCGTGGGTAGTGTGTACCCTTACTTTGCCTATACTTTATAATGCTTTCTCTCACTCTTACTTATGGCAAAACATCTTATAGTGGGGGTACACTCTACGCACGATCTGGCTGCACTGGTATAGAGTATGCTGTAAAGCGACTATATCTATATGTTATTGAGCTTGTTTATTTCTATCAGTGTCAATTTACTTATATTGCTGTTTTGTGTTATAAATATCAGTAATTAAAATATTGTTATTGTGAAATTATAATATTCATAATTATATTTTGCTATAGTGAAGTGCAAGTATTTTTGAATTTACTATGGCAAAAAGGGGTGTAGATAATATTGCCGGAACTTCTGAAAAACACGTGGCTGCCAGGTACGTTATAATTCATGTATTATGTGTATGAGCATTTATGATTTGTATTTATTGAATGTATAATAATCATTAATGTAGTTCATATGATTATATATACGAGTACAACATACAATTAGATATTTAATCCAATATGAATTTCCAAGCGTATCCACGTAAAATAGACAATTTCTAACCTAACCAAAAATTAATTTTTTTTTTTCCGATATCTATAAATTCCTTTAGGTTCTTATAATTTATTTTATGAATAATTCTTGGATATCAATAATTATAGTCAATAATTCGATAACATTATCAGAAAGATTAGTTATAATTATTCAAAACGATAATGTTTATAAAAACATTTTTTTATAAATTTTTTTAGAATTGGTTTAAATGAAAAATTTTTATAATTATGCATTTATAAATTTTCTATTTCTTTGTTTTGCATTTTTTTAGTAAGAAAATTGGGACATCGAGGTATGGTACAACCATTGATGCGGTATTTTCAAGGTTCGTTAACCACATATCTACCAACGTCTATACATCTTATTTTAGTTACCATAAACTTCTTGTAACTGTAATTAACAATGAAGGCAATGTAGATGTAATTAACATTAAAAAAAAAAAAAAAACATATTTAAAAAAATAATATTTGTATAATATTTTTGTATGATATTTCGCCGATAATTTATAATAAATGTATAGAAAATAAATAAATATATATTTATACATGTATATTATTTTCATCAATTTGTTAATTTACCCTTTCATACGGTATCAATCTTTTTTCAGTTAATTTCAGTTTTTTAGAAATAAGTTTTTTTTGCGTCTGTTTTGACAATCGTACTTAAGGAGTAAACTTCAGTCGTGCGTCGGAGCTGACACACACAATTTTTTCTTTTTAATTTATCCACCATTAAAAATTTCATTTGTTATAAAAAAAAACAAAGAGGCAAAAAGAAAGTCTCCGTTTTATAGCTATAACTTCAAAAATATTAATAGTCTAGTCAAAAAGTGAGTTTTCTGCAAAAAATCGATCCAAGCCTCTTAAAAATATTGCGATTGGTGCATTGAATTCAGAATTTGATTCTGAGAAAGAGGTATATTTTAATTTATCTGCCATTAAAAATTTTGTTTGTTACGAACAAAAAATGAAAAGAAAAAAAAATAGTCTCCATTTTGTAGTTACAACTTTAAAAACATTAAATATATCTGAAATTTGAAAAAAGACCCTAATGAAGGAGAAAATTTCCGTAAAATAAGTCTTAACTCCCGGAGTTGTAGCTCCATTATTTATAATTTTAATTTAACGTTGAAAATTGAGTTCCACGCGGCCGTTTCGGTGCCTAGGCGTTGTCAATAAGCAAAGTATGCAACACAAATTAATTTTTTTATAACATTCAATATTAATTTAAAAATTTTAATAAATTATAGAGTCATTTAAACACTTAAAAGAATATAGCCCTGAATAAAAACAATTTTTAGCTTGATTATTGTTTAAGTTATTTAATAGTTAACTTACCAATTTTTCGTAAATTTGAGTTTTCGTGAAATCCCTTATAAAAGTTAAAAAAATGTGTCTATAATTTTTAACTTCCCGCTAGAAATCTCAGATTTTCAGAAATCGGGAAGTTATTGTTTTCACCCCGTTTTACAAAAATCGAGTTTTCATCAGATCTCGACGTTTTGAGGTCTTAGGAAGCTTCCCTGACTACTCCCGCGATGTTGTCCTATGTCTGTATGTGTATATATGTGTGTGTGTGTGTGTGTGACTATGTGACTCGCTTATAACTTTTGAACGACTGAACCGATCGGAACGAACTAAACGGCGTTCTAAAGAGTTTCCTCAAACTTAGATTTCCTGAGAATTTGAACCGATTCGGACCGATAGATTTTAAGAAATCTTGAAAAATCTCAAAAAAAAATAAGAAAAAAATCATTTTTGAAAGTGGTTTTCCTGGAATATCTTTTAAACGGCTCTATCGATCAACTTCGAAAACTAATCCGCCCTTAAGCTTGAAAAACCACGCCGATCGCCCCCAATCCGGTCAAAATCGGTTCATTTGTTCAAGAGATATCGCGAACGAAAGAAAATCGAAAAAAGTGTTTTTTTGACATTACTTCGTCATTTCTCCTCGGATCGTTTTTAATGATGTAGAATAATTTTAGAGCTTAAAAAATCGCGTCGATCGCCGCAAAAAACGGGGAAATCGGTTGATTGGTTCGAGAGATATCCTCGTAAAAATATTTGGAAACATGTGTTTTTTTAACATATCTCCGACATTTTTTGGAATAAGTTTTAAACGGCTCTATTGATCAACTCCAAAAACTAATCTGCAATTAAGTTTAAAAACCCACATCATCGCTACTGAGCTGGACGAAATTGATCGTTTCGTTCAAGAGATATCATAAACGAAAAATTTCAAAATAAATATTTTTTTTTTTTTTTTTATATAACTCGAGAATTTTTTAACAAATTTTCAACAAATTTTTTCTATTGTTTCGAATCTTCCAAAAAATTTGGAACACTACATCAATCACGATCAACTATTCAAAAATCGATAAATTCGTTCAAAAATAAAAATTTTTCAAAACACTAAAAAAGTGTGATTTCTTACAATTATCTAATTACGAAACAGATTGATTTTTGCGATCATACAACTAATTTAAAATTGGTTTTTTTCTTTTTGTTTTCGTTCGTAATGAATGAATTTTATGTTAAGTCGACTTTTCATTAATAAATTTGTTGTGTTTGAAATTGTAGTATAATAAAAAAACCGACATTAAATACGATTTTCAAACGATATTAAATGATTTTATTACAATACATAGTCGTTAAAAAAATTTCAATAGAAAATAGCATTATATGTATTGTATCCGATCAAAAATTAATTAAAAACAAATGAAAACAAAAAAAGAGCTAAATAAAATTTTCAGATTAAAAAATTTATCAACATTAGAATATCTATACAATTGGAACTAATTCAGGCCAGTAAATTTTGATATACCTGAAAACTAAAATTTTTTCCAAAAATTCATTTTTGCAGATAGCCGTTAAACAAATAAATCGATCAATTCAAAAAAATTTATAAGCTTATGACCTTACAAAATAAAATTGATAGCAAATAAACCCGTTAAAAATTAATCGATTCGGAATATAAACAGTGTTAAAGATAAATTTGCATTATGCGTTTTTTACGACTTGCGAATGATTCTCTATACCTTATGGAAATACTTTTCTAAATTTGAGTTTGAAAATTCGAAAAATAGCGTTTTTCGATACATCTACCAGACTTTAGAGCTCGAAGAGCTCAAAAGAATAGAATAGCTATTTCTTTAAGCTCAGAGAGCTCAAAAAAATTACATTTTTGAGCTCAAAGAGCTCAAAAACGTAATAAGTGCAATTTTGAGCGCTGAGGTACGGAATTGGCGGGAAGTTGGAGGGATGGCCTTCAGGATCAACCGTTTTCCAGATTTTTTTTTTGACTCTTATTATATAAATAATGAAAAAGACCGCGTAGTAAGAGTTGATATAAGTTTTTTCATTTGTTTATAATGATTTTTCAAAGTTATCAAAAATAGAAATATCCGGTTAATGTTAGAAAGAAAATTTTTTTTCCTCAGTCTTTAATTTTTGTTGTTTTTGTATCAATATATTGCATTTAGTACCTTGACTAAAAATTTTTTCACAGTAATTGTTTAAAAACTTTTTATAAATTGGAGAAGTTATTGTTTTGACATTGTATGGATGTGTGTGTGTGTGTGTGTGTTTGTGTGTGGGTCATTCCACGTCAAATCGACCAATAGTTGGAATCGACCCCTTTCGATTTGGACGAATTTTGGTCAGAAGTTTTCTCTTATCATATTACGAAGTTCTGCCAAGGGAAATAAAATAAAAAAATTTTTTTCAAAAGTTATGCAATTTTGAAAATTTCACTAATTTTCCTGTTTCTTAAACTTATTCTTCAAAGATCTCGAAAACTATTACAATTACTCTAATGATCTGAGCTAGGTTTTAAAGAGGATACTTGAAGGTACCAAAAAAAATTTTTTTGAAGTAATTTTCCAAAAATTCGCTTCTTGGGAAAATTTTGAAATTTCCAAAATTGCAAAAGTCGATGACCGCCATCAAATTTTTCGCTCAAATTTTTTTCTAGACTACCTCTAATTGATTTCAAAAGATCCTGAAATTTTTGAGTAGGGGTTTTTTTTTGTTCAAAAGATATAAATTTTTGAATTTTAGGAAAAAAAAATTTATCTTTCTTTGGCATTGACTGAATAAAACAATGATAAATTCACTTGTAATTTTTAATTTTAAGGCTCAAAAATCCATTTTAATGCAAAAGAGTCAATAAAAAGAGAGTAAAATTGTCGTTTAAATTCATTTGGTAGTCAATGTACATTTATATCAGTTAAGACGTGACACACTCTGCCATCTACATGTTTGCTACCAATATTTTTCCACTAGATAATTACTATAAGATTTTCAAGAGGTCTCTATTATCTACATAGTGGCTATATTTCTAGGATTTACGAAGTTCGTTGTTTATATTGTATAAAGAAAAAAATAGTTTACTGTGTATTTTTGTGATTAAAATTCTTTATTTATTAAAACTTCTTTATTTTGGATTTATAATATCAATCATGGAAAACAATAAATGTTCGATCGGAATATTTACAAGTAACGAATGCTGTGAGGGAGAATTGATTGATTGTAATGATTTTTCAGACGAAGATCGCATAACCTTAAATGCACGAAGTGGTACAGTGGTTAATTTTATTTGTCGTAAGCATGACGAACAATTTCGTAGAGATTACATTTTTAACCAAAAAGTGTGTGCTAATCCTTATAATATTTATGATTCTAATTTACGTAAATCATTGAGAATTATCACGTTTGAATGGTATAATCGATTTAAAACTGTAGTTCCTTCTATTGCACTTAGACGTAAATTATGCATTTCATGTACGAAAAAAATCCGCTCTGAGTTAATAGATCAGAGAGTAATTGAATCAGAAACAACATATCATACTGAGAGCCCTAATGTCAGTGAAGATGAAAATCCCACGGTAGACTTAGCTTGCAATCCATCTGAGCCAATTATAACAACTGATCAAGATGAAACACCGGCATCTTCTCAAATCTCGCTACTGATACAAGACAAAATGTCTTCTAATTTATCTGAAAAATTAATGTTATCTAACCTTTCAGCTTCAAGTTCTGAAATCTGCACTTCAACAAGTGAAACTTTTACCCCAAATGATATACACCTCGATCGTCTCAATACTGTTGCTAAAGTATTTAAATTATCTCCGATTAATAAAAAAGATTTGGATCGATCAAAAACCTACGCCCAGCACAAATATTGTAATATGAAATCTGAAATGCAAAAATGCTTTGAACAAATTATGGACAATACTTTTGATACGATTGAAAGTGACATTTTAATTTCTGATAATAACCCAGAATCGACCGGAAAAGAAATAATAGTCCAGTTAAAGAAAAAATTCGAAAATACCAGCAAGTTAAATGAAAAGTTACAAATTTTATCCGTTTTGCCATTAAGTTGGTCAACGGAAAAAATTGTAAATATTTTTGGAGCAACAACGTACATGGTCAAGAAAGTCAAACAACGAGTGAAAGAAGATGGTATCTTGTTTATTCCTGAGCGAAATCAAGGTCATTCATTGTTAAAAACAACGCAGGAAAAAATTCAAGAATTTTATAGAAATCAAGATGTCAGCAGAGAATTACCAGGTAAAAAAGAGTACAAATCCGTACATGAAAATGGTCAGCGTGTTCAAAAACAGAAACGTTTAATATTAGGCAACTTAAACGAAATTTTCCATCTGTTTAAAGAAAAATATCCATTTGAAAGAGTAGGTTTTTCAAAATTTGCGAGTTTGAGACCACCTGAATGTGTTCTTGCCGGTGCATCCGGTACTCACGTGGTATGTGTTTGTCAAATTCATGAAAATTTCAAACTCTTGTTTCATGGAGCAAAGCTTGGTAAACTTAAATTCAATGATGAAAATCAGCCATTCTTGTCGCATCGGGATTGTATGGACATGGTTATTTGTCAATCACCTACAAATGAGTGTTATTTCGGAGAATGCAATGACTGTCCCGGCTCGGAAAAATTGAAAACTATCTTAGAACACTTATTCATGGATAACTTTGTAGACGAGATTACATACAATCAGTGGACTCAAGTGGATCGATGTTCTTTAGAAACAATTGTCAAACCAGCTGACGATTTTGTTGATATTTTTGTAGAATATATTGCGAAACTACTTTATCATGACTTGGTAGCTAAAAAACAGGCTGAGTATTTTCAAACTATAAAAGGAAACCTTGAAATCGGGCAAGTACTTGTTGTTGCTGATTTTTCAGAAAATTATTCATTTTTGCTTCAAAATAGTGTTCAAGGAGTAATTGGAATAATGAGCAAGCAACAATCCATCCTTTTGCGTGTTATTATAGAACGACTGAAGAGAATTAAAGTGAAATTGTACCTCTCAATTTAGTAATAATTTCTGATAACTTAACTCACAATACAACTGCAGTTTACACTTTCCAAGAAGTACTGATATTGTTTCTCAAAAATAAAATTCCCGATATTTGTAAAATAATTTATTTCTCTGATGGCGCTGTATCTCAATACAAGAATCGTTATAATTTAGTCAATTTGGTGTATCATGAAGAAGACTTCCAAATAAAAGCCGAATGACACTATTTCGCCACTTCCCATGGGAAAGGCCCAAGTGACGGTTTGGGTGGGTTAATCAAACGATTAATTAGCCGAGCTAATCTTCAACATCCTCCTGATAAACAAATCAAGACACCTGAGCAATTATATGAATGGACAAAGGATAAATAGTCACTTTAATATTCAAGGAATAAATAGTTCTTATGTCTCAGATGAGCAAATTCGTAGAACAGAAAAAAAACTGAGTAACAGGTTCAAAAACGCTTTACCAGTTAAGGGAATACGTGGATGCCATGCCGCAGTCCCTACTTCAAATGAAGTTCTGAGAGTGAAGCGCTTGTCATCATCTACAGAAGGAGAAAATTTTGTATTGAAAAACGTAGATGTCTATGAGTTTGTCGAGGAGTCCAGCATTCAAACTCGGTAAATTCAGCCATATTTTATGATGTATATTCGATTCATATAAAATTTCCATTGAAAAATAGCTTTCTAATAATACTATTTACTTTCAGATTGAGAAAAAGAAGTGCGAAGTCAACACCACAGCAAGGGGCTAAGAAAAAACGATCATTCTAACACAATTATATCCAATTTAAAATCAAAATGTAGCTGAAAAACAAAAATATCACATGAATTAGTTTTTTATTGACTCTTTTGCATTTAAATAAATTTTTGAACCTTAAAATTAAAAATTACAAGAGAATTTATCATTTTTTTATTCAGTTAATGCCAAAGAAAGATAAATTTTTTTTTCCTAAAATTCAAAAATTTATATCTTTTGAACAAAAAATAACCCCTACTCAAAAATCTCAGGATCTTTTGAAATCAATTAGAGGTACTCTAGAAAAAAATTTAGCGAAAAATTTGATGGCGGTCATCGACTTTTGCAATTTTGGAAATTTCAAAATTTTCCCAAAAAGCGAATTTTTGAAAAATTTCTTCAAAAAAAATTTTTTTGGTACCTTCAAGTATCCTCTTTAAAACCTAGCTCAGATCATTAGAGTAATTGTAATAGTTTTCGAGATCTTTGAAGAATAAGTTTAAGAAACAGGAAAATTAGTGAAATTTTTAAAATTGCATAACTTTTGAAAAAAATTTTTTATTTTTTTTCCCTTGGCAGAACTTCGTAATATGATAAGAGAAAATGTCTGACCAAAATTCGTCCAAATCGAAAGGGGTCGATTCCAACTATTGGTCGATTTGACGTGGAATGACCCCCATGCTCTGGTCCAGTTTCTGGATACTGTGAATAAGAATCCTATGGCGTTCTAAATAAATAATAGGGGTGACCAATAAGCGAACGACATCCGTTTCAACACCGATGCCGTTCTTTGTCTTTAGGAAACTCAGAATTTCAAGTATTGTCATCCTGATCATCTATACTAATCAAATAAACATCACCAGACGCCCTGTCGGAGTTAACTAAGGATCGAGGATGAGCTGAAGTAAATGCAGTCTAGCGTAGGTTATTGACAAATTCTGTCAACATTTAACGAAAGAAAAATCGACGTTACTCGTTTTCATACTATGCACATTGAGACACTACAAAATGTCCCGACTTTATCAACCTGGCGAACTACCACCCGAAATTTTCGTTACCGACACTAGCTAAAATAATAGGTAGTCCCGTGACGTCACAAGACGGCACGAGGAGGGGAAAAACGGTCACAAACCCCGATACTTGAGCGGTGATCGACACTTCGATTTATCCCCCGGTGTCAACCACCTCGCTAGATTCTAAAGTCATCTTACCACTATACCACTATTACCACGATTAGGTGATTACTCACCAAAACTATAAAAATTATTAACAACTATCAAATCTATTATTTAATTATTAAGTTTATATTATCATTATTACTACTATTTTGTGTTAAACTATCATTGCGTTATTCTAAATAATTAACTATCGACAACTTAGAATATTAGTAAAATATTCCTATTACAAATCTATTGTATTTCGTCACCGAATATAATAAATATAATTCAAGTGTTTAGTTAGTGAAATAAAATTAAGTTTGTTGCAATTTTGTCACCAATCAAGTTAATTTATCCACTACAATATTCACTTTGCGTAATTCCATCTAATCAATTACAACAACAACCACGGAAGAAGGACCATCTGCACAGTAACATTTGTAAGTAAGTAAAATAAATTTAACTGGCACACGTAGTAACTTCTGTCCCATAATCTATCTAATCAAGCTCTCTTTAAACAAAAGACAATCATAAATACGGGAGCGGAATATCCCAGGGCAGTGGACGAAAATTATAAACGATATCCAAGTGACTATTTCTTATCCGCGAGGTTTCGTGGCCTGGAAACTAAGATTTTTCAGGAAAGTAAAAATTCTAGTGTTTCAACATTTATGCAGACACTTAGATTTTGTCGGTTGACTGGTCATTTTCTTCATATTTCTGCTTCTGTATTTAATCGTTATCATATTCTTCTCGAGTAACAACGCCATTATGGGATTGAAAAAAACACAAATGTATAGTTATTTTTAAGCCAATATTTAGCATCAGTTGATGAGTAATTTTTGAATGTATAAGTGTAATAGAAGACAATATGATGGGAATACATTGTTCATTTTATAAATATATAACTTTAGTATCGATTAAGAAAGTCTTGTGTCAGTCATTTGATAAAATATCACTTCCTTGTTGAATACATATTAACAACTCTTTTACATTGACTTAATTTCTTGTTTAGTCAGACTTATCGAAGTAGTCATTTTCAACATAAACGGTTTGTATTAGTATAATCAAATATAACAGCATGTTCACTTTTTAGTCTGAGTAACGGAAAAAGCCTATTTATACTTACATAAAATAGATAACAATATTTAAAACTCATTGAAAATATCAATTATCGTCTTTTTATACAAGAATAATGAATCAAAACCGTAAACGCAGAGTTCTCTCGTTGAGAGATAAACTAGATGTTATTTTGAGTATTCATAATGGTGAAAGTGGAAAATATTTATCTCTTAAGTATGGAGTTGGTGCGTCGACAATTTCTGATATAAAAAGAAATTCTTCAAAAATTATTGACTATTCATCAAGACTCTGCGCGAATGATGGAAATTTATCACGAAAAATTATGAAAGAATCAACAAATCCTGGCATGGATCAAGCAGTCTTCAAATGGTTTATACAAAAACGATCAACTGGACAACCGATTTCAGGATCGTTGTTACGAGAAAAAGCAAAATCTATCCATGAACTTTCGAACTGTGTGACACATTTTCAAGCAAGCAGCGGATGGCTACAACGATTCAAATCTCGACACGGAATAAGGTCACTTCGAATTTGTGGAGATAAACTATCAGCAGATGTGAAAGCTTCTAACACGTTTGTAGACACACTTCATGATATAATTAATGAGAGCAAGTACACGAAGGATTTTATATATAATGCTGACGAAACAAGATTGGATTATAAGGCATTGCCATCAAAATCATTAGTCTTACGAAATGAATCTGCAGCGCCCGGTTTTAAAACTTCAAAAGAGTCTGTGACCGTTCTTGTTTGCGCGAATGCTAGTGGAACTCATCGTTTGCCATTATTGGTCATAGGGAAATCAAAAAATCGTGAAATTTTTAATAGTATGCCAATTGTTTATAAATATACTAGAAAAGCGTGGATAAATCAAAACATATTCACGGAGTGGTACAAAGAAACTTTTGTACCACAAGTACAACAATTTCATGGACTGAACGATAATGAAGGTAATGTCTTACTTCTCTTAGACAATTCACCATGTCATCCACCGGCTACTGTCCTGAATATTATTCACAACTCGTTTACAATAAAATATTTACCTCCTAATGTGACTTCAATAATACAACCTATGGATCAAGGTGTCATAGAAAATTTCAAACGAATCTATCGTAAAGATTTTTTACGCTACATCATTTTAGAGGATGATAATCAACATTCTATAAGGTCAATAATCAAAAATTTAAAAGTAAACACATGTTGTCAACTGATGATCGATGCGTGGAACCGTATCGATAGTAAAACATTAAAGCGATCATGGAACAAAATTTTGAAATAGCTGCCCCTAAAGGAGATATTGTGATTAAATAAAACGTTATTTAAAGTGAGTTTTAATTGGACTCGTTCAGAAATTTAAAAGCACATGCATTGAAGATGTACACTGGTCTTTTAACTAGTAATTTGCAAACTGGTTTCTGTCACAAAATAGTTTTGGGATTCAAAAATTTAGGACAGGTTAAATGATCTCGAAAATGGCCAAAAAAAGGCCATTTGGTAGTTAAAATGGGAGTAGATTTTCTACCTCAATAAAATCACAACACTAAGAATACAAATACTTCAATCACATTGATAAAATCTCTTCTCTCTAAGTAAAAACAAATGCAATCATAAAATTTCATTTAATATCTTCAGGATATCTATTTGACCTTCACGAATAGATTATTTTTAGTCTAGAAAAATGAAATGAAACGGAAATTAAAGCTAGTTTAATGGGCTTTAAAATGCAGCTGACAAAAATTCGATGAGTTATATTATAAAGAATTTATCTGCGAAAGAACCTGCCAAAATATAAATTTTATCGATTTTGAAAATTTTGAAAGCCTGTAATTTCTGACATATTTGACTGATTAAGCTCAAGTTGACCTCGGTATTCGTCTGAAAATTAAGTATGTTAAGCTCCAAGATCTACTATAAATTAGGGACGCTATCGTCATGACAACCTGCATATATATATATATATATATATATATATATTGAGATGCTACAAAATGTCCCGACTTTATCAGCCTGGCGAACTACCACCCGAAATTTTCGTTACCGACACTAGCTAAAATAATAGGTAGTCCCGTGACGTCACAAGACGACACGAGGAGGGGAATACGGTCACAAACCCCAATACTTGAGCGGTGATCGATACATCGATCTATCCCCCGGTGTAAACCACCACGCTAGATTTTCGAGTCAATTTACCACTATACCACTATTACTATTATTAGGTGACTACTCACCAAAATTCCTAAAATCAATAAAATCTATTGTTTAATTAATAAGTTCATATTATTACTATTATTATTATTTTGCGTTAAACTAATACTACTACTTTTATTATTAATAATCAATCACCTCTAACCTCAAGTATAAATAAAATATTTATACAACAAACTTATTGTGCTTCGTTACCAAGTATCATAAATTTACTTAAAGTGTTGATTTAGTGAAATAAAGTTGAGTTCTGTTATAATTTTGTTGCTAACCAATACTTATTTATAAACCAATCAACGTCTATTCTACATAATTTTTATACAACCAACTACAAAGCCAATCAAGGACGGAGAACCATCTTTGCAGCTAAAGTTGTAAGTAATTAAAACAGGTTAACTGGCATACGTGGGAACTTCTGTACGTAAAATAATTAATCTAATCTAAAAAATAAAGACAATCATCAATACACGGGAGTGGAATATCTCAGGGCAGTGAACCAAAATATAACGAAATCTAGGCGATTATTCTTTATCCGCGAGGTTTAGTGGCCTGGATAATTAAATTTTTTAAATAAGCAAAAATTTAGTGTTTCAATATATATTAGGGTGGGTCAAAAAAATCAACTATTTTTTTTTTTACAATTAATACGGAAAAATGGGTTACTAGGCACCTTAAAAAAATTCTCACCAAATATGAACTCTTAATTTTAATAGGAAGATCCTCCGCGTCATAGTTTTTCATTTTTTTCTCAGTCCAATAGAAAAAAATTCATTCCTCATCATTAATTGGTCGTACAGAAAAAATTTTTTTAAGAATTTTGTAGGAAATTTAATGCTCTACAAAAAAGGTATCTTATGTTTTTTCCGTAAACCTCACCATTTCACTAATATTGAAGATTTAAGATTGATTATTTTAAGTCAAATGTCACTTTTGTTTATGAATTTTATAACTCGACAAGAAATGGCTATTATTGAATGGGCAATAGAAATTTTTGTAGCAAATTAACTGCTCTATAAAAATGGTATCTTATGTTTTGGCGATTAAATTAATCGTTCAAAAGATATTCATCATCAAACTTTCATGTATATCGATTTTAAGAGTTTTTGATTAAATAATCGAAAAATTTCAATTTAATCTATCAGTTTTGAGAAAATTTACACGAAAAAAATTTTTTTTCATCAACTGAGAAACTTCAAAATGTTTTTCAAGCTTTTTTTTATGTGTAAGTATTTTTATCTACATTTAAAAAAATAAATTGTACATTATTTATCGCTTAGTTAATCATTTATCAATAAAAAAGCAAAGTTTTCATTATAAATATATTATGATTTCAGTTTTAGAGAAAAAAATGTCCAATTAGTTATAAGAAAGTTTTTTATTTCAATTTTCAACTGAGCTATTTATTTTCAAACAATTTTTTGTTGCAAGTAGGGTAGTTTTTTCGATGCTCTTTCACAACTTGCAATAAAAATTGAAATTGCTCTTCGTCTTTCGTTAAGCATTGGTTATATTCACTTACTAATGCGACACCTCGCTCTGCCACATCATTAACAACTTTCAATTGTGCGAAAAATTCTTTATTTTCATTATAACTCTCATCAGTAGACCATAAATCAATATTTTTGTCAAGAAAATCATACGGCAGATCAAAGATCTCAAAAAGTTTTAATGACTTCTTAGAAACAAAGTCACTTATATTTTTTTGCAGAATTAAATGTAAATTTTTTCTATCAATAATAAATCTTCTTGCTTTAGAATCTGTACCTTCGCGAGTCTTAACAGCTTCGACAATATTCTTCTTTATGTTTAATGGAACGGTATCATCAAAAAGTGATAAAATAGCAAGTTCATCACTTAAGTACCATAAATGTGAAGTCATTTTTTCACATGTAGCCAAGGAAATTAAAGAATTAATTTTACTGTACTCAATTAAATTTTTCATAAACTCTAAGTCGTGATTAGCAGCAGAAGTCGCAGAAGTTGATGAAAACCAAGCTTTTACATACACCATAACTATAAAAATACAAAATTGTCGAAGACCATCCAATTCTTTCTTAGAAAGGTCAAATTCATCTCTAAAAATAAACATTTTTAGGCAATAAATTGCCTTTGCCATCCATCTTGCATGATGAACTGCACCAGGACGCTTGAAGAAAACTTGCTCTCGTGGCATTTCTCCCAGAAAAATTAATGACAATTCCAATATTTCTTTATAGTCATCTCGGGGTTGCGATAACTACCAAAAGTAATCAATTATTCGTAAAAAATCAAAAATTATCCTCTACACTTAAAATTGTATTTAAATAATACCTGTAAGTATCGCTTAATAAATGAAGATAGATTATTTTTTTCATTCGTAATAATATTAGCAACAATACTATCTTCAACACCAGATTTATACTTCGTTTTATCGAATGTGTCCCAAAATTTTTTGAATCTGCCAAATATTGGAACATTTGGTCCGGATGATACTGGCCAATAGACTTCGAATGCACTCCTTAAAATGATCTCATAAATATGATGGCGACATGGTAACCAAATTAATTCTTTTCCTAAGGCCTTTTCAATTTCTTTACATGTACCATGATGGATTCCTGTATAGTAAAAATAGATAATTACACTTTAAGTTCTGTATTTAATAAAAATTGTAACGCATATTTAAAATCTATAAATAAATAAAGAATTATAACTAATGGGCACGTGTCGAAAATTTAATTAATGTATGAAAACAATTCAACTAGAACGATGAAAATAAAATTTTCTTTTAAATATTTTATCATTGATTAGTTACCCGTATTAACCGCAGTCGTGTCAAAACACATCGCCTTGATGTAACTAATAATACCCCATTGATTTAACGTTGACAAGATGGTTGCTGTTTGATTTTCTAACTAAGAGTTGTATCTTCTACATTAACACCAACACTTGATAGAACTGGAGCAATAATGA
Organism: Cotesia chilonis; assembly: GCA_018835575.1. Lineage (NCBI taxonomy): Eukaryota > Metazoa > Arthropoda > Insecta > Hymenoptera > Braconidae > Cotesia > Cotesia chilonis. The sequence goes on from RJVT01000014.1 coordinate 731,513, forward strand.
ACATCGCATTTCTACTACTAACATTAGCTCTGTCGAGTGCTGAGATAAGCTCTGGAGTTAGAATATTTATTTTTGCTCGTGTTGTCGGTATTTGAGGCACATACTCTAAATCTGAACCGAAATTTGTAGCTTGACTTAATGTAAGGGTTGAAGATGACTCTGATTCCTCACTTCGAACAATCTCATGGCTGGTTGAGGGTTGATTCAAATCTAAAATAAGCGTTGTTATTTAATTAATGGAAGCAAAAATATGGAACTCATTCATTTTGACATCAAATAAGGAACACAAAGAGTTTTTTATTTATCATCTACGAACATATTGACATTTATGATATAATTAATTAGAAAAACAATAATATACTTTATTATTCATAATTTATAATCAATTTAATTTATTTTCAATTCTGATTAAAATTTATAATAATTAAATGTTGTAAATACTCACGACTTTCATCTACTTCCATCGTATTCATAGTACTGTTTAATTTATTTGGGTTATTTGAAAGAATTTCTTTCCGGGTATCACTTTTTTGATTTGAATATAGTTCACGAATATCATTATCAAGCAGTTTTATTGATTTATGATCTACAATATCAAATAATGCTTTGATTTCATTCTGAAATATTATTACATTTTTGTTTTGGGCTGATGATTTTTTTCGCACAAAAGATTTTTGCAATTTCAACCATCGGTTATGATAGCGAAGAATTTTTTGTATTACATTAGTTGATCCACTAGTCGGAATCTGGTTGTTTTTCCATAGTTCAATAACTTCGGTTATGATAGCGAAGAATTTTTTTGTATTACATTAGTTGATCCACTAGTCGGAATCTGGTTGTTTTTCCATAGTTCAATAACTTGATCAGTTGCATTTTTAGCACTTTGTTTGATAGAACATTTTAACACTTTGAGCTGATAAAAAAAAAACTCATAACCTCTTTCACTGTTGGCAACTTACGTTCTGAAATTTTTTGCATGGGTTTTCCGATCAAATGAATTTCCTTATCCATATTTTCGATAAATATATAAATTTATGTAGTGACCGCAAAATTTGTAAATATTTAATCGTTTTATCACATATACAAGATCATAACTTGTGAAACACTAGAAATGCTGTAGAAAATGTAAACAAATAAAACAATATAACTATAAAGAAAAATGTAGGTGGCGCTAGTTCACAAGGGAAACAGAGTAAATAGAATACAAAACAAAAATTCTCTACAGAAGAAATTTTCCCAAGGACAATATACAGCTGTAGTGGAAAATTTTTTAAGACGTTTTGAAGACGTTATAAAAAAACAACATGATCGTGATTTCTAATGATGAAAAATAAAAAGTTTGGAATTATTGAATAAAAATTTTGAAAACAAAATTCAAATAATACTTACATTAAAGACAAAAAATGAAATTTTCTCAAAACTGATAGATTAAATTGAAATTTTTCGATTATTTAATCAAAAACTCTTAAAATCGGTATACATGAAAGTTTGATGATGAATATCTTTTGAACGCTTAATTTAATCGCCAAAACATAAGATACCATTTTTATAGAGCAGTTAATTTGCTACAAAAATTTCTATTGCCCATTCAATAATAGCCATTTCTTGTCGAGTTATAAAATTCATAAACAAAAGTGACATTTGACTTAAAATAATCAATCTTAAATCTTCAATATTAGTGAAATGGTGAGGTTTACGGAAAAAACATAAGATACCTTTTTTGTAGAGCATTAAATTTCCTACAAAATTCTTAAAAAAATTTTTTCTGTACGACCAATTAATGATGAGGAATGAATTTTTTTCTATTGGACTGAGAAAAAAATGAAAAACTACGACGCGGAGGATCTTCCTATTAAAATTAAGAGTTCATATTTGGTGAGAATTTTTTTAAGGTGCCTAGTAACCCATTTTTCCGTATTAATTGTAAAAAAAAAAATAGTTGATTTTTTTGACCCACCCTAGTACTCAATGACGCACGCCAAGTACGTCTAAAAAATTGTTTTTATTCGTTAAATTTATTACAAAATTTTTTCAATTATGAAAGTTCATAACGGCTACTTGGTCTGTTTTTTTAGTAGATTTCATAGAAATCTATTAGTAGATTTCATAGAAATCTAACTATTGCATTGGTCCTCATGACGGAACTTTTGAAAAATTTTGCTATATTTCGACTCAGCTCGTCAAGCGGATTCAGAAAATGCATATGGTTCAAAAGTTTATATATGTATGTATATATATATATATATATACGATATAACCGGCCTTGTCTCTTCTCTAACTCCCGCAATTCTGTACGGATCTTAATAAAACGTAACATACTCATTCTTAGGACGATTATCGAGGTTAAGTTCTAAGATGAGCCTAATCTATCGATTAGTTTAAAAATGGGAGCGATTCAAAAATTTTTAAAAATTGAAAAAAATTTTCACTTTTACCGTATTTCCGTGTAATAACCATGGAACGCGACATCCTATCGGATTTCTGTAAAGTGCATTTGAAAGCTTATTTAATAAGCTTCAATTTGTATACTTATTTATTTTCAAAATTGAATAGTATAGGAATAATAGCAATTCAAAAATTTTCAAAAATCGAAAAAATTTTCACTTTTTCCGTATTTCCGTACAATTACAATTGAACGTGATATCTCATCAAAATTCTATAAAAAGCATCTGAAAGCTTATTAAATAAGCTTTAATTTGTGTACCTCATTATCAGTCTAGTCCAAAAATTACCTCCTTTTTCAGACAGATTTAATGAAATTTTTAGTAGATTTCATAGAAATCTTTTCTTATTCAATTGCTAGGCATTTAGTAATAATAAATTATGAAATCTACTTCCATTTCGGCTGCCGAATGGCTCTTTTATTTTGATTTTACATCTTTTTGTAAAATGATAATTTCTCCTTTGCATTTTTGTAAATCAAGAGTTGTGAACGTGTACTTGGCGTAATTTTTTACAGTGGAACTGTTTTTGTTCGGATCAGTTTTTCCGGGGTGATCATAGTTTAATGAAAAACTATTTTTAAAATTTTTTAACCACACGGAAAAAAGCAAACTGTGAAATTCACTCAGATTCCGGTTACTTTTTATAGTTTCAAACCTAAGAACTCCTGAGATGTTGTCACTCTGTATGTATAGGTGTGTGTGTGTGTGTGTGTGTGTGTGTGTGTGTGTGTGTGTGTGTGTGTGTGTGTGTGTGTGTGTGTGTGTGTGTGTGTGTGTGTGTGTGTGTGTGTGTGTGTGTGTGTGTGTGTGTGTGTGTGTGTGTGTGTGTGTGTGTGTGTGTGACTATGTGTCTCGCTTATAACTTTTGAACGACTGAACCGATCAGAACGAACTAAACAGCGTTCTGAAGAGTTCCCTCAAACTTAGATTTTCCGAGAATTTGAACCGATTCGGACCGATAGATTTTAAGAAATCTTGAAAAATATAAAAAAAATTAAGAAAACAATCATTTTTGAGAGTGGTTTTTTTGGAATATCTTTTAAACGGCTCTATCGATCAACTTCAAAGACTAATACGCCCTTGAGCTTGAAAAACCACGCCGATCGTCGCCAATCCAGTCAAAATCAGTTCATTCGTTCGAGAGATATCGTGAATGAAAGAAAATCGAAAAAAGTGTTTTTTTGACATAACTTCGTCATTTCTTCTCGGATCGTTTTTGATGATGTAGAAAAATTTTAGAGCTTAAAAAATCGCGTCAATCGCCGCCAAAAACGGGGAAATCGGTTGATTGGTTCGAGAGATATCTTCGATAAAATATTTGGAAACAAGTGTTTTTTTAACATGACTCCGACATTTTTTGGAATAACTTTTAAACGGCTGCACTGATCGATTTCGAAAACTAATCAGCTATTGGCATGAAAAAATTACGTCGATCACCGTCAAGCCGGTCATAATTGGTCAATTCGTTCAAGAAATATCATGAACAAAAAAAAACCAAAAAAAGTGTTTTTTTGGAATTACTCCAAATTTCCTCGTTTTATCAATTGAAACTTGAAGATTCATCATGAAACTAAAAAAATTGCGTCAAATTCTGCCAACCGCGTGAAAATCGGTTAATTTATTGAAAAGTTAGTGCGGTTTGAAAATTTAAAGAATATTGTTCTATGATACTTCTATCAGACTTTTAAACTCGAAGAGCTCAAAATAACCCATAAATTGTATTTTTGAGCTCGAAAAACTCAAAAACATCATTAGTGCAGTTTTATGCACCTAGGAATGGAATTAGCGGGCAGTTGCACGGATGGCCTTCAGGGTCTACCGTATTCTTAATTTTTTTTTTCGGTCCCATATCAAAATTTCGTTGAGAGTGACGAAAAAAAAATTGTGTCAAAATTTGAGCCCTCTATCTTCATTTTTCAGTTAGCGCTCGCAAAAATAAGAATTTTCGCCAAGAAAAGGTTTTTTTCACTTATTTTTTGGTTATAGACAACTCAATATACCAAATATAAAAAAAAAAACCCTTGGTATGGTTTTGTAGGAAATTAAATTCTCTACAAAGATGATTTTTTATCGAACTTAAATAAATCAACAGCTTTTTTTTATAGCTGATTAAATTACAATTCGTTCTATAATTTTTATTTTTAATTATTGATGAACACTTATTGTACTACTTTCTAACGAACATACGGAGCGATAAACAACACTTCCTAACTATACATCTAATTATATATAACTATAGTTCTATAACCAAAAAACAAGTGAAAAAAAACTTTTTTTGGTGAAAATTCTTATTTTTGCGAGCGCTCACTAAAAAATGAAGATAGAGGGCTCAAATTTTAACACAATTTTTTTTTCGTCACTCAACGAAATTTTGATATGGGACCGAAAACAAACCAAATAGTCGATTTATTTGGCACAGTCTAATATATATATATATATATATATATATATATATATATATATATATATATATATATATATATATATATATATGTGACGTTATTTTAACGACCGGGGTCTATTTAAAATGAACGTCACTAGCGCCAACGAATTTTTGTAGTTTTAAGCCGATATTGCAAGGCCAAATACCATAGAAAATATAATTTTAAAGATTAAAGAAAATTGTTTTGTGAATTAAGTGAGTGTTGATGCCGAGTAACGAAGTTTATAGTTTTAGAGTGAATTTAGAGAATTAATGTTACAGTTAAGATTTTAGAATTTCTAAGAGCAGAGTCAGTTCTTAGAGTCAAGTTGTGAAAAATATTAAGGTCAAGTCATTAAAGGGTTTTATTGAGTTATTTTGAGTTTTGTGTTTCGGATTTTGAGTTTTGAGTTTTGAGTTCTGGATTTTTAGTTTTGAGGTTGCAGAGGACGTGGGTAAGTCAGCGTTACCGTGGAGCGGGACTATAAGTCACCCGGTTTCGTTTGACGTTAGACACCAGTCGAACCCTTTGAGACTTCCAGGTGGAATGCCTAAGTCTAGTTGAGATGCCAGCGCTCCGACGTAAAGGAATATGACGAAAGTATATGGGATCAATTTAAGTTTTAGTTTACGTTTTAGCTAGTTTTGATAATTGCTAGCGAATGAAAAATTATCTACTTTTGTTTACGATTACGTTTGGAGTTATTGATTTACGATCCCAGCCGTAGTCAGTTCCTGGAGAGCATCCACCAAAGGAATATCCGTACTCAGAACCTCAATGGTTTGATTAAAGATTTAAAATATTTGGGAATTAATTGATCATAGAGATTTTAGTTGTGAGTAAGTCACGTTTAACAGTCGAGTTTTGGACTTCGTAGAGTACAGTCGTGTCTGAGAGTTGCCGCTGGTCACTCCAGGTGATCGGACGTGCGTAGAGTTTCAGTTCCAGGTTAAGGTTTCAGTCTTTTGCATTTTATTTTTGGCTGCAGATAAAAATACAGAGTTATAAAGTTGCTAAAAATAAAATCAAGGTTACTCAGCATCGACATTGTTTCAAAAAGGTATGAGATCGCTTTATTTATTGTAATTTGAGCGTTAATGATCGAGTTCTTGGTTATGAGACATTAGATAGCCGATTCTACAGAATACTTTTATGTTGTAAATAATCTAGGGTACATTGACAGATTTATTTGAGAATATTGTTCAAGTTGTTTAGATTCATTTATTTATTTGAGATTGTTATTTTAAGATTTATTTAGTTTATTTGCTAATTTTATAAGAGTAAGGGTCTGTAACATGACTATAGCGTTTCCTATTGTTAGTTATATCGTTCCGATAATTTTGTCGTAGTTATGTTCAAGTTTGTTATTTAAGATAAAGTTTTGGTTAAATAAATAAGGATTTTGTTGAGCATAAATTTTTGGTGTTGCGAATAAAATCATTGCAATCATGGATCCACTCTCTACTCGAATCACACCCTCTCTCCACGAACCAGCACACTGAGCAACCCCGAGGTATCCCGTTGTCTTACCGGTTGTTGGTTGTTTGGTCTATATTTTGTTAAGTTTTTGTGTTTCCGATTACGTTTACATTTATTGGCTAGTTTGATAATTTCTAGCGATCAAAAATTATCTCATTTCGTTTAAGTTTTGGTTACGTTTACGTTTATGTTTAAGTTTTAGTTTGAGTTTGGCTAGTTTGGTAATTCCTAGCGAATAAAAATTATCTGATTACGTTTTTACTGGTTTGGTAATCCCAGTGATTAAAAATTATCTGGCGCCCTATTTTTATTGAGACCAGAGACCGAAAATTGGAAAGATACCGAAGTATAATTTAGAATTTTAGTAAGAAGTAAGTTCCCGTAAACCCCCAGGAAAATCCGATTATAACTTGGCGATTCCCGCCAAGGCCTGGAAGCGTGGGACACTGTAACGATCGAACACCTAGATCGACTTCAAAAATTCTCGTTATAATATATAAACTTTTGAACTTGTCACGGGGCTCCTTCATTACCCGTTGAAGGTCTTCACCCTAGCCGTGGTTAGTTATCGACAGATCACAGGACGCTGTTGTCTAGGATGCTCGCGCAGTAGAAATAACATTTACATAAGTTCCGGGGCCTAGGAAATAAGCGTTCCACGGATGGGGATAATCCCACACGAGGGACAAGTGAAGTTGCCGCACGGAAAAACGTCATTGTGAAGCCGGAGCCCGAGCAACCAACACGAGATTTTGGAAATACCAGATAAATATTAATATTCCTCTGAGATTCTTGTGGAACCTTCAGAGCGATTATTTTAACTTATAAATTTGATAATTACTGCTAGGCATTTAGCCAGCCTAATTATCCAATAAAAACCATTCTAACTATCCTGAAATTCCAGATAAATTATTGCTAAATATCCCGAGCTGCGACGCAAGTGAACCCGAGTACCGAGGAAGTCGTGAGATTTGGCTGACAAAGTTGCCTCTATTAGAAGTCCACGAGAACGACAAGAGACACGAATAAAGAAAAGAAGTCGTCAAAAAATTCTCAGGTACAAAAGTTTAACCTCGGTAAATTATTGCATCGTCTCCGGAAACTCTAGGCACAGGCCAGGTTCCGACTTCCAATCACCCTACTTGATTAGTTAATTAATTATTTGAATTTAATTAAAACATCTAAATTATAAGTCGAGGTTAAAATTAGTTAAAATAAAATTTGAACAAATAGAAAATTCAATAAGTTGGAAAAATTCAAATTTAAAAATAAAAGAGGTTAAATTTAAAACTAAAATTATTATAAAATTGGTCAAATAAATTTAGATTAAAATTTACAAATCAGGAATTTTGAGATCGACAATTTTGAGTTAACTGCATCATTTATATAAGCGATATTCTGTCGATTAAATTTATTATAAATTAGAAATTAAAATAAAACTAAAGGGAAGTAAAATTAGAACATTGTCCAAGTTAGATTAAAATTGACCAATAAAATCAACAAGTAAAAATGAATTAAAATTTAAAATTAAAATTAGTAATTAAATTAAGTAGAAAATTAAAATTAGAATATTGAAATTGTTAAGTAGTAAATTAATTTATAAAATAAAATTTACAAGAGCAAAATTATTAATAAAAGAAGATTTGTTCAATAAACTTCGATAAATAAATTTGTCAAATTCCAGTACGATGAATTCAAAATTAATCAACATAAAATTTAGCCTTGGGAAATTTTTACCAAGTTGAAGACTAAGTCTCAAATCTTGACTGGAATTCAAAATAGACATAAGCCGATTATTCAGGCAGTTTGAATTCGAGTAAATAATAATTAATCTAACATTTTGGTTGAATAAAACGCTACTGTGATATTATTAATTAAGCAACCAAAATTTAAATAAAATTATTTATCGAAGTCAAGTTAGGGACCGGGAGATTTGATTCCCAGGAAGTTAAGTTGTAAAAAGTATTTTGGATTTTAAAGAAATTGTAAGTTAGAGTCAAGTATGTAATTGGAGATTGTTTTATTGAGAGTTGTGTGTGTGTGTATGGAAAATAATATACAGTATATACTCCTCGTTCACGGGCTGTCGAGGAGGTTAGAATTAGCAGGTTGTCGACTAGTGTCATGGTATCCTCCTCTGTCCTAGTCGACTTCAGGTTCCTTAGTCCCGTAGTGAGGGTCCTGTGGACAGCGAAAGGGCTAAGGACGGTATGAACCTTGGGCAGGGGTCCGGGCGACCACCCAGGGCATATCTAGAGTTTTAGAGCGTGAGGGTCCTGTGGACAGAGCGATTTAGTTAGAAACTGCGGTATAGACGCTCCTTATGAGGGTACTGTCAGGAATAAGCAACTATGATAGAAACTGCGATATAGACGCTCCATATGAGGGTACTATCAGGAATAGGACACTATGATAGAAACTACGATATAGACGCTCCATATGAGGGTATCGTAGGAATAAGTAACTTTTATAAGTATGAGTGTGGGTGTGAGTAGTAAATTAAGATTTAATTATTGTCAGATTGTCAAAATAAATTTATAATTGATGCCAATTTTAATTGTTTTTATTTATGTCAAATTTTATAATTTCTCTCGACCCTGTGATATCTCTCTTGCTTGGACCGGTTCTGGAAACCGTGATAAAAATTCCAGTGGCGCCCTTAATTATAAATTCTAAATAAAGGGGTGACCAAGGGACGGTTCAAACCCGTTACAAACTACATGTATTTTCTGATTCAGATCATCGAGTGAGGTCGAAATATAGTAAAATTTACGAAAAATTACGTCATGAGGACAAATAGAATAGTTAGATTTTTATAAAATCTACTAAAAAAACGAGTGCAATAGCAAATTTTATAATTGGCATAGCAAAATAGGACATAATTTTGGGACTACACATATGATATGGTACTCGAATTGAAGCTTATTTAAAGAGCTTTCAGATGCAATATACATACATCTATAAACTTTTGAACCATATGTATTTTCTGATTCAGCTCGTCGAGTTAAGTCGGAATATAGCAAAATTTTTCAAAAGTTTTGTCATGAGGGCTATTGCAATAGTTAGATTTCTATGAAATCTACTCAAAATAATGAATTATTAAACTCTTATCAAACTTTTGAGCTCGGAGAGCTCAAAACTACACGAAAATTAAATTTTTGAGTTCGAAGAGCTCAAAAACATATTAAGTGCAATTTCAAGCGCTTAATTACGAAAGTAGCGGGAAGTTGCAGAAATGGCCTTCATGGTCAACCGTTTTCCTAATTTTTTTTATTGCACAGAGGAAGAGGAATTTTGATGAGTTTTTTGTATGTGCATTTTTTCAATATGTACGTTTTACGATTTTTGATAGTAATTATAGAGTCACAATAGGGTGTCTCTTACACTGTAGAGTCTCTACAAAGGTTCATTCGATTTTATTAAAGCATGACTTCATGCCGCAGTGGAAAACATCTGTATGTTTTACTATTGATGAAAGTTTCAATATAATTTTCCCTATCGTATGTTCTAATGATAAAAAGAAAACGTACTTTCTGCATGAAAAATATTGATTTACTTGAATACCTAACGTTCTTAAAAAAATATGTGTCATGCGTCAAATAGGTGATAATAAGCAATTACGTCTTAACCAAGATTTTAAAAAAACTTTTTTTGACTCTGTATTTCAAGCAAACATGCTTGAACCCGAATATAATATGAGCAAAATTACAAGAAAAAATTTGATCAAAACGTTATTACTTACTTTCATGTAAACACGGATAACTACAATTTAAAATACTAGAAATATCATGCTCACTTCATTTGCCTTCATTCATTCAAAAATCCCGCCATTATTCATTCGACCGACCGATAACACTGGCACGCACTCAAATAAAGTTGTCTATTAATCCGACCCGCTAAATCCGAATTTAAAGTCCGTTTGACCCGACCTTTCTCCAGTTTTGAGTGAAACCCAAGAAACCCGAAACAAAGGCAAGCTATTGCAAAAAAATTAGAAAAACGGTAGACCCTGAAGGCCATCCGTGCAACTTCCCGCTAATTTTATATCAAGTGCTTAAAACTACACTAATGATGTTTTTGAGCTCTCCGAGCTCAAAAATACAATTAATGTGTTATTTTAAGCTCCCTGAGCTTGGAGGAACAACTGTTCTATGCTTTCGAGCTTTTTAAGCTCAAAAGTCCGATAAAACTTCGATAAAACACAATTTTTCAAATTTTCAAACTGCAGTAATTTTTGAATCAATTTTCGGTTTTCTTTCGTCAACGATAACTCACGACTGAATGAACCGATTTCGACCGGACCGACGGCGATCGACGTGATTTTTTAATGTTGAGAATTGATTTGATTTTTGAATTGATCAGTCAAGCTGTTTGAAAGTTATTGCAAAAAATGTCGGAGTAATGTTAAAAAAATCCTTGTATCCAAATATTTCGTCGAGGATATCTCTCGAACCAATCAACTGATGTTTGAGTTCTTGGCGGCGATCGACGCAGATTTTTGAGCTCTAAAATTATTCTACATCATCAAAAACGATCCGAAAAGAAATATGGAAGTTATGTGAAAAAAACACTTTTTTTGGTTTTTTTTTCGTTCACGATATCTCTTGAACGAATAAACCGATTTTTACCGGATTGGCGGCAATCGACGTGGTTTTTTAAGGTTGAGAGCTGATTAGTTTTTGGAATCGATTAGTGAAGCCGTTTAAAAATTATTCCAAAAAAACAACTCTGAAAAAAATTTTTTTCCGATTTTTTTTGAGATTTCTCTAAATTTCTCAAAATCTATCGGTCTGAATCGGTTCAAATTTCCAGAAAATCTAAGTTTAGTAGAGCCCTTTCGAATAGCACCAACTGCGATGAAATCGATTCAACCGTTCAACAGTTATAAAAGGTTTACATACTTACACACACACACACACACACACACACACACACACACACACACACACGCGCGCGCGCACGCACGCACGCACATGCATACAAACATAGTGACACCCTCGCGGAAAGAGTCAGGGAAGCTTCCTAGGACCTCAAAACGTCGAGATCGGATAAAATCGCGATTTTCGAAAAACAGGGTAAAACAAATAACTTCCCGATTTTTGAAATTTTTCAATTTTCTTAGCGAGAATTTACAAATTCGATACAAACGTACGTACGTACGTATGTATGTATGTATGTATGTATGTATGTATGTATGTATGTGTTACGTTCCCGAAATCGGTCGATATTATTAATTAGGTTCAGATAGGTGGCGGGCGGGGGTCGATAGACCCCGAGTGCCTCCTCACAGGTGAACTTACTCAGTTATCACTAAATTCTTACCATTTGAAATTCCCTTGGCTGCCGAACGATGGACTCCATATTCAGAACTTATAATTGTAAGTTCTATTAATTTTAATTAACACGGAGTTGGGTGCCGTAAATAATCGGGAAGCTTTATTCGATTAAATACTAGGTTTATTAATTAATTGAAGATAGAAAAGAATAATGATAGGAGGAGAGGCAAGCCTACATGTCCGCGCTTCATCAACTCCCAACTAGGACTGGCATTGTCTCCCCGGATTAATTGTAACAACTTAAGATCGACGCCATGATGCATCTCAGGTTTCCTCTGAGAGAGTTGTCGAGGCCCGGGTCTCATGCTGACTTGGATGTTTGGGCATACCGCGGGTCGCGACGGCTCCTTATCGCGAGAGATTTCCGTTACCTAGCTGGCGATAATCGCCAGCGAAGCAACCGAAATGCTCTCCGGAGTAGTTCGAGGAAAATTATATTGAATAATAAAAAAAAAGATTTAGAACGTTACATATGTATGTATGAATGTTTGTATGTATGTATGTATGTATGTTTTTTTTTTTTTTCCAAAGAGGTACGAAAAAAAGATCTTCAAAAGACACTGCTATCGTTAACTCCACCGCCTATCTTACGGCAGATATCGATGGTCAGTAGTGTGGAGATTTTTACCCACTAAAAAAAAACATTCCTCTTCCCCCCTCCCCATAGATGGTACGGGGAGGACTGGATTGGAACCGCGTTAGCATTACTTCAATCTAGTCCGTGCTGCGTCTCACGACGCCTACTCTTGGCTACTGGTCTCTTTCTGCGATTTTTTCTTTCAGAAGGTGCTGTGCGTAAACTGCAACAGCTGACCAGTTTTTCTCTTGTTCGATCATATAGGTCGCCAAGCTGGAGGGGGAGAGCCTGGCGCCTATGATCTCTTCGGTGCTGCTTCTGTAGTCCTTCCACCGAGCACACTCGAAGAATGTGTGTTCGGCATTGTCAATTTTGTCCGGGCAATATTTGCATGTCGGCTTGTCCTGTAGTTTCATCCTGTAGAGGTAGTCATTGAATTGGCCATGGCCTGTCAAGAGCTGGGTCAGAAAAAAATCCGTGTCCCCGTGTTGTCGAGAGAGCCAGACGTTTATGTCCGGGATCAGGCGCGCCGTCCATCTGCCCGTATCCCCTGACGTCCATCGGTTTTGCCACTCCTGTTGCGTTTCCTTTTTTATTCTCGTATTTGCTTCCTTGGAGTTGTCACCATTCCTTATTGCGTTGTAGAGTTTCACTCTCTCAAATGCTAACAAGTCAATCGGTGTGGCCCCTGCTATTATCAGTACCGCTGCCTCTGAAACCGTGCGATAGGCACAAGTAACTCTCAGCGCTCCTCGTCGTTGCACTGCTGCTATTTTGCGCCGATAAGTCTTCTGTCTAAGTATGTCTGCCCATATCTCTGCTCCGTATAGCAGTATTGAGTGGACTACTTCCAAGAGCACCCTCCTTTTTTTGGTTCGTGATCCTATGGTGTTGGTCATGATTCTCGACAGGTTGGAAACTACGTTGTTGGCTTTTGTGCAGGCGTTTTCAAGGTGTTCTCAGAAGGACAGCTTCTCGTCGATAACTACACCTAAATAACGCAGTGCCCTCGTGGATGTCAGTGTTGTCCCGCCCATGTCTACGACGAACGGTTTTGGGAACCACTTTTGTCGGGTCAGGACGACGATCTCAGATTTTGCTTGGCGAGTTGCAGGTGATGTTCCTCTAGCCAATTTTCGACGACATCGATGGTTTCCCGGACTAGTAGTTCTGCCTCCTCTGCACTGTCAACGACTATCGTAGCCGCGACGTCGTCTGCAAAGCCCGTGAGTTTCACCTGTTTCGGTAACGGGATTTTCAGAAGCTCATCATAGTCTGCGTTCCAAAGGTCGGGCCCCATAATTGAACCTTGCGGCACGCCAGCCGTTATGTTATGTTCTTGTGGACCTTCCGTCGTTTCCGCTATCAACGTTCTTTCGTCGAGATAGTTGTCTACTATTCTCAGATTTTCTGGCTCCACATCAAATTTGTGTTCTAAAGCATCTAGGATGTTACCCCAGCTCGCACTATCTTCGCATCCTGGTCTTCTAAAGATGGTAGTACTTCCGGTATTCAGCACTATGAGGTCCGTCCTTGCTGCGAAGTCCGCTACTTCGTCTCCTCTGGTGTCGGAGGGTTCAGCGCCCCATTCAGCTGATTTTGCGTTGAAATCACCAGCTACGATGACTTCCCCATCGAACTTGCCGATAGTGTCCTCTATGTTTGCCATTTTCTGTCGAAACACACTAATCCCTTCATTGGGTGAAAGGTAGACGCTTACAAAGTAGGTCTTGGGGGTTTTGATCCAGACGAAGCCTTCTCCGCCTCCGCTGTCGTTCACGGTGACCTTTTTTGAGTTTATGATCCAGATTGCTGCTGTGCCAGATTTATCGGCGAACCATGTATTACCATGAATATTTAAATATTGCTCGCAGATAAGGCAGATGTCGATCTTGTCTTCAAAGATACGCTGGCGCAGAAGATTTTGCGCTAAGGCGCACCTATTCAGGTTACCTTGTAATAAGCGCGTCATTTTTGTTCTTCGTGGCTGCGGCAAGTGCGGTGCGAAATGCCTTACACGCTCCGGAACCGGCTATATGACCTAAGCCATCCTGAGCGTCTTTGTCTACCGTACAAAGGAAGCACTTTGGCTTTTCTACGCAGTTTGTAGATTTGTGGTTATCTCCGCCACATTTATAGCAGCATTTACTTCTGTCAGGGCCTGTACAATTCTCTGTTCGGTGACCAAACCCTAGGCATTTAAAGCATCGGGTAACTTTCGCAACTGGGCGTATGCGGCAGTTAACCCAGCTAATCTTTATACGGGCCTTGTTGAGGGCTTTAGTCGCATTGGCTTCGTCGATCTCGCAGAAGGCTGCCCGATTACCTCGTGGTGTGGGTTTTGTCAAATTCAACCGTTTGATTTCTAGGCTGTCTTTGAATTCACGTTTAAGTGCTTCGCGGACTTCGCTCTTGGTAGAGATTTCATCCAAGTCAAGGATCTCAATCGTTGTTGTTGGTGTTAGCATTTTGACCGTGCCGATGTTTGCAGTGGCTGACCTTACTGCATCTGTGAAAGTCTTGCTGTCGAGGGTCTTTCGAGCCATTTCGAGGAGAACGCCTCCGTGCCTCGTCCTTTTAACAGACCTTATGTCTACTCCAGTCTCTGTCGGGCTAACCTTGGCCTAGATTTCCTTGAGAAGATCGGCGTACGTTCGCCCTTCAGCTGGTTGGACAAGCACAACCTTTGTTCTTGTCTTTTTCCTTCTCGGTTTTTTTGAGCCACCCTTACTTGGCTGGTTTTGGGCTTCAGTAGTTTTTTGTCCCTGGCTCCTGTTCTCTTTCGTTCTTTTTCTTTTGCCGTGTCACGTTGATCCAGGCATTATCTCGGTCTGTCTTTTTCTGTGCTGGTTTGTCGATTTCAGAGGAAGGGCTGGGTGTCGACAGCGGCCTCTTCTTTTTGTTCTCTTTTTCTTGCTGTGGTTTCTCAGGAGTGACCAAAAACGCTTGTGGTTTTGTGGTCGTCTCCGGAGATGTTTGCGTGGTTGTCGCCGACATCGATGCTGGTTTGTTGGCCAACTTATATGCCGTGGCAATGGACGCTACTAATTTTCTGAGTTCATGATGGAGATTTCTCTTGTCCTTTATGAACTCTGTCAACTCTTCGATTTTGCTGCCGAGCCGTTCCATTGGTGATTGTTGGCCGGTGATAATCGGTAGAGAATTGATCCTCCCTCGATACGTGTTAGTGTTGACGGGAGCAACAGGTCGTCCACTTCTTGGAGGAACGCCTGTTTACTATGCGTCTACTTCCATCTGGGCTGTTTCAATACTCCCTGTAGCATTGCTAGCATTGCTAGACGGCAGAGCCATGGCGTCCACTCTGCTGTTCAAACGGTCGCTTGATAACGACGAGTTTAGGCCCGCTTGTACGCCTTTCCTCGCCGGTACTGAGGTATCCCCCCTCTGCACCGTAGACGATGTTTGAATGTTTTCGGACATTTCATATCATCATTTTGCTAGGTTTTGGTCCACCCCGAGTATTTTATTTCCTCTGTACCCGACGTATCTAGCGCGCAGGTATGACGAGTATTCCCCTATCCGCCACCTGGGGAGGCGCCCGATGCGGAACCCAGCAAGCCCGACACGGGGTATGTATGTATGTATGTATGTATGTATGTATGCGACCTGCTTATAACTTTTGAACGGCTTGACCGAATCGAACGAAACTAGTGGCGTTCCAAAGAGCATAATCAAACTCAGATTCCCTGAAAATTTGAACCGATTCTGACCGGTAGATTTGGAGAAAACTCAAAAAAACCTAAAAAAACTACGAAAAATTTCGTTTTTAGATGTAGTTTTTTTGGAATAACTTTTAAACGGCTGTATCGTTCGGTTGCAAAAACTAATCAGCTTTTAACCTTGTAAAACTACGTCGATTGCCGCCAGTCCGGTCAAAATCGGTTTATTCGTTCGTGAGTTATCGTGAACGAAAGAAAACCGAAAAAAGTGTTTTTTCGGGGTGCTCTGAAATTTTCAGTTCGATCAATAAAAACCTGAAAATAACTTATGAGGATGATGAAACTGCGTGGAAATCGGTTGATCCATTTAAAAGTTATCACGATTTGAAAATTCCAAAAATATTGATTTAATAAACTCCTATCAAACTTTTGAGCTCGGAGTGCTTAAAACTACACGAAAATTAGATTTTTGAGTTTGAAGAGCTCAAAAACATAATGAGTGCAATATCGAGCGCTTAATTACGAAAGTAGCGGGAAGTTGCAGGGATGGCCGTCAGGGTCAACCGTTTTCCTAATTTTTTTTCTCGAATTTCTGAATATTTTCGCTTAGTACTTTTTTATTTATAGTTCTACGACAAAAAGTTACCTAACCAAAGTTGTAGAAAATTCAGTTTGCAACAGAAAATGTTTACAAATTTTTTTTATCAAATAGATAGTTTAAGAGATATATCGTAAAAACAATTTCAACCCCTATTTTCAAGATGGCGGCCGTGGGACAAGGGTGGCAACCCCACAAACTTGGTTTTAGCTTTACACTGACCCCCCCTACACATCAAAAAAATAAAATTACGTCCTCTAAAAATGCAACCTCAAATGTAACTTTTCAATGGACTAATATTATAACCTTTGCAGTGAAACCGCTAGGGTATATGTATGTATATACTAGCAGACCCGACGGACGTTGTCTTGTACACACGTCGTTAATTCGAAAATTTCAAACATTCTTCAATAAGCTGTAACAATCTGGACTGTTCTGATGAAAATTATTGTCGTTTTTTAGGCACACTTCAAAACTCTTCAAACATCAATTTCTATTCGTAGTTAATATTTTAACTAGCACACGACTTGAACGAACACAATAATAACACAAAATTTTAAATATTTTTCTCAATTTTATCGCAGCACCAACTGTCAGGACAAACTGAAATTAAAATAGGATTATATTTAATATTTTATGCTGCGATGGTAGCGCAGTCTACCGGATCCAATGTAAAACATTCCAAAATTAACAACTACTTATAAATGAAAAATTAGTTAAATAAACATTTTCCAGTAGACCAAATTGTGAATCTAAACCATCCTCGAATCCCCTAGAACTCATACAAAAAATTTCATCAAAATCGGTCCAGCCGTCTAGGAGGAGTTCAGTGACATACACACGTACACAAGAAATATATTCATAACGATGTATGTATATATGTATTAGACTGGTTCAAAAAAAGTGACTATTTTTTTTTTTCGAAACAATTCTATTTATACCTCCGAGGAGGTGTAGAAAGATACCTGTTAAAAGGGAAGATCTTAATATCAATATTTAGAGGTCGCTCATCGTAGATTTTTATTTCCCATTGAAATAACATTGGAAAAAAAATTTTCGAACTTTGGAATTGTATATTTCGGTCTAGAAGCAAAGTGCTGGATAAACGATACATAATTTTATAGAAAATTAGTTGCTCTACAAAAAAGGTTTCTTATCATTTTTCGACAAATTCACTCCTTTAAAAGTTATTCAAGGTTAAAGTTTAGTTTAGAGTAAATTTCAGTTTTTTTTTTCTTGATTTCTGACAAAATGTTAAAACTTATCACTTAAAATCATAAAACCATTCATGAAAATTTTATGAATGATTATCTAGGGAAAAGTAGGGCCAGTTAAAAATTCTAGATTTTTAGTAATTCAAACGTTTCTTAATATTAATTAAATTATATAAATTATCGTTAAAAAATACTCCATCTAATAAAAAAAATTAAAGTACTGTTGTATTATCTACATTGGGATCAGATAATGTTGATAATTGATCCTCGCTTATTGGCATGTCGACAATATTAACCGGAGATTGGATTGCTTCGATGTTTTCATAAATATTTTCCTATGAATACAAAAGAAGATTGAATTAATATTTGTATAAGTAATATAAACTGACATTACATTTTATAATTTAACATAAATTAATTAACTCTTGAGCAACATTTGTTGGTCTTGCTAATTTATACCAAATATCAAAAAGACTTTGATCTTCTTTTCGTCCTTCCCAAGAATAGTTATCATTAACCCGGAAAGATGTCAGTTTTTCATCATCTATCAAGCTTTCTAAAAGCTTCAGAGCTTCCGAATCTTGTGGCACGTTTGATACTTCTTCGACACTGTTAGGTGTTGCAGTAGATAAATTTTCAAGCTTCTTAAATACTTTACTGTAGTCAATAGCATTGGAGTTGAAAGGATGTAACCCACACGTTTTGAATCCATTTTCCAATATTTTTTTTAAGTCTAAACTCTCGAATGCTTTTTTCAGAACATGAGCAACCTGGCTTTTCTTAATACTTATTGTACCAGAACTTTCACATAAATGTTGAAAAGATTTTTGATATGCTGCTCGAAATGTATGAAATAGAGCTACATCTAAAGGTTGCAAGATGTAAGTTAGGGTGGGTCAAAAAAATCAACTATTTTTTTTTTTACAATTAATACAGAAAAATGGGTTACTAGGCACCTTAAAAAAATTCTCACCAAATATGAACTCTTAATTTTAATAGGAAGATCCTCCGCGTCGTAGTTTTTCATTTTTTTCTCAGTCCAATAGAAAAAAATTCATTCCTCATCATTAATTGGTCGTACAGAAAAAATTTTTCTAAGAATTTTGTAGGAAATTTAATGCTCTACAAAAAAGGTATCTTATGTTTTTTCCGTAAACCTCACCATTTCACTAATATTGAAGATTTAAGATTGATTATTTTAAGTCAAATGTCACTTTTGTTTATGAATTTTATAACTCGACAAGAAATGGCTATTATTGAATGGGCAATAGAAATTTTTGTAGCAAATTAACTGCTCTATAAAAATGGTATCTTATGTTTTGGCGATTAAATTAAGCGTTCAAAAGATATTCATCATCAAACTTTCATGTATACCGATTTTAAGAGTTTTTGATTAAATAATCGAAAAATTTCAATTTAATCTATCAGTTTTGAGAAAATTTCATTTTTTGTCTTTAATGTAAGTATTATTTGAATTTTGTTTTCAAAATTTTTATTCAATAATTCCAAACTTTTTATTTTTCATCATTAGAAATCACGATCATGTTGTTTTTTTATAACGTCTTCAAAACGTCTTAAAAAATTTTTCCACTACAGCTGTATATTGTCCTTGGGAAAATTTCTTCTGTAGAGAATTTTTGTTTTGTATTCTATTTACTCTGTTTCCCTTGTGAACTAGCGCCACCTACATTTTTCTTTATAGTTATATTGTTTTTATTTGTTTACATTTTCTACAGCATTTCTAGTGTTTCCACAAGTTATGATCTTGTATATGTGATAAAACGATTAAATATTTACAAATTTTGCGGTCACTACATAAATTTATATATTTATCGAAAATATGGATAAGGAAATTCATTTGATCGGAAAACCCATGCAAAAAATTTCAGAACGTAAGTTGCCAACAGTGAAAGAGGTTATGAGTGTTTTTTTTTATCAGCTCAAAGTGTTAAAATGTTCTATCAAACAAAGTGCTAAAAATGCAACTGATCAAGTTATTGAACTATGGAAAAACAACCAGATTCCGACTAGTGGATCAACTAATGTAATACAAAAAATTCTTCGCTATCATAACCGATGGTTGAAATTGCAAAAATCTTTTGTGCGAAAAAAATCATCAGCCCAAAACAAAAATGTAATAATATTTCAGAATGAAATCAAAGCATTATTTGATATTGTAGATCATAAATCAATAAAACTGCTTGATAATGATATTCGTGAACTATATTCAAATCAAAAAAGTGATACCCGGAAAGAAATTCTTTCAAATAACCCAAATAAATTAAACAGTACTATGAATACGATGGAAGTAGATGAAAGTCGTGAGTATTTACAACATTTAATTATTATAAATTTTAATCAGAATTGAAAATAAATTAAATTGATTATAAATTATGAATAATAAAGTATATTATTGTTTTTCTAATTAATTATATCATAAATGTCAATATGTTCGTAGATGATAAATAAAAAACTCTTTGTGTTCCTTATTTGATGTCAAAATGAATGAGTTCCATATTTTTGCTTCCATTAATTAAATAACAACGCTTATTTTAGATTTGAATCAACCCTCAACCAGCCATGAGATTGTTCGAAGTGAGGAATCAGAGTCATCTTCAACCCTTACATTAAGTCAAGCTACAAATTTCGGTTCAGATTTAGAGTATGTGCCTCAAATACCGACAACACGAGCAAAAATAAATATTCTAACTCCAGAGCTTATCTCAGCACTCGACAGAGCTAATGTTAGTAGTAGAAATGCGATGTTCATTATTGCTCCAGTTCTATCAAGTGTTGGTGTTAATGTAGAAGATACAACTCTTAGTTATCGAACAATTCAACGAACTCGCATGCTCTTACGAAAAGACATTGCTATAGGACTAAAAGATAACTTCAAAGCTCATGATAAATATGTCGTGCATTGGGATGGGAAAATACTGAATGACATTTCTGAATCGAAATTTGTGGATCGATTACCGATTATTTTGACTGCTTTTGGTACTGAGCAGTTACTTGGAGTTCCAAAAATGAATAGTGGATCGGCAGAAAATCAAACAGCAACCATCTTGTCAACGTTAAATCAATGGGGTATTATTAGTTACATCAAGGCGATGTGTTTTGACACGACTGCGGTTAATACGGGTAACTAATCAATGATAAAATATTTAAAAGAAAATTTTATTTTCATCGTTCTAGTTGAATTGTTTTCATACATTAATTAAATTTTCGACACGTGCCCATTAGTTATAATTCTTTATTTATTTATAGATTTTAAATATGCGTTACAATTTTTATTAAATACAGAACTTAAAGTGTAATTATCTATTTTTACTATACAGGAATCCATCATGGTACATGTAAAGAAATTGAAAAGGCCTTAGGAAAAGAATTAATTTGGTTACCATGTCGCCATCATATTTATGAGATCATTTTAAGGAGTGCATTCGAAGTCTATTGGCCAGTATCATCCGGACCAAATGTTCCAATATTTGGCAGATTCAAAAAATTTTGGGACACATTCGATAAAACGAAGTATAAATCTGGTGTTGAAGATAGTATTGTTGCTAATATTATTACGAATGAAAAAAATAATCTATCTTCATTTATTAAGCGATACTTACAGGTATTATTTAAATACAATTTTAAGTGTAGAGGATAATTTTTGATTTTTTACGAATAATTGATTACTTTTGGTAGTTATCGCAACCCCGAGATGACTATAAAGAAATATTGGAATTGTCATTAATTTTTCTGGGAGAAATGCCACGAGAGCAAGTTTTCTTCAAGCGTCCTGGTGCAGTTCATCATGCAAGATGGATGGCAAAGGCAATTTATTGCCTAAAAATGTTTATTTTTAGAGATGAATTTGACCTTTCTAAGAAAGAATTGGATGGTCTTCGACAATTTTGTATTTTTATAGTTATGGTGTATGTAAAAGCTTGGTTTTCATCAACTTCTGCGACTTCTGCTGCTAATCACGACTTAGAGTTTATGAAAAATTTAATTGAGTACAGTAAAATTAATTCTTTAATTTCCTTGGCTACATGTGAAAAAATGACTTCACATTTATGGTACTTAAGTGATGAACTTGCTATTTTATCACTTTTTGATGATACCGTTCCATTAAACATAAAGAAGAATATTGTCGAAGCTGTTAAGACTCGCGAAGGTACAGATTCTAAAGCAAGAAGATTTATTATTGATAGAAAAAATTTACATTTAATTCTGCAAAAAAATATAAGTGACTTTGTTTCTAAGAAGTCATTAAAACTTTTTGAGATCTTTGATCTGCCGTATGATTTTCTTGACAAAAATATTGATTTATGGTCTACTGATGAGAGTTATAATGAAAATAAAGAATTTTTCGCACAATTGAAAGTTGTTAATGATGTGGCAGAGCGAGGTGTCGCATTAGTAAGTGAATATAACCAATGCTTAACGAAAGACGAAGAGCAATTTCAATTTTTATTGCAAGTTGTGAAAGAGCATCGAAAAAACTACCCTACTTGCAACAAAAAATTGTTTGAAAATAAATAGCTCAGTTGAAAATTGAAATAAAAAACTTTCTTATAACTAATTGGACATTTTTTTCTCTAAAACTGAAATCATAATATATTTATAATGAAAACTTTGCTTTTTTTATTGATAAATGATTAACTAAGCGATAAATAATGTACAATTTATTTTTTTAAATGTAGATAAAAATACTTACACATAAAAAAAAGCTTGAAAAACATTTTGAAGTTTCTCAGTTGATGAAAAAAAATTTTTTTCGTGTAAATTTTCTCAAAACTGATAGATTAAATTGAAATTTTTCGATTATTTAATCAAAAACTCTTAAAATCGATATACATGAAAGTTTGATGATGAATATCTTTTGAACGATTAATTTAATCGCCAAAACATAAGATACCATTTTTATAGAGCAGTTAATTTGCTACAAAAATTTCTATTGCCCATTCAATAATAGCCATTTCTTGTCGAGTTATAAAATTCATAAACAAAAGTGACATTTGACTTAAAATAATCAATCTTAAATCTTCAATATTAGTGAAATGGTGAGGTTTACGGAAAAAACATAAGATACCTTTTTTGTAGAGCATTAAATTTCCTACAAAATTCTTAAAAAAATTTTTTCTGTAC
Source organism: Cotesia chilonis (assembly GCA_018835575.1). Taxonomy (NCBI): domain Eukaryota; kingdom Metazoa; phylum Arthropoda; class Insecta; order Hymenoptera; family Braconidae; genus Cotesia; species Cotesia chilonis. The sequence continues at coordinate 754,406 of RJVT01000014.1, forward strand.
GACCAATTAATGATGAGGAATGAATTTTTTTCTATTGGACTGAGAAAAAAATGAAAAACTATGACGCGGAGGATCTTCCTATTAAAATTAAGAGTTCATATTTGGTGAGAATTTTTTTAAGGTGCCTAGTAACCCATTTTTCCGTATTAATTGTAAAAAAAAAAATAGTTGATTTTTTTGACCCACCCTAATATATATACACTTCTCACAAAAATTAAGGGAGCAGAAAAAAAATCCAAATTTTTGGGGGATTTTCAACAGGCTGTAACTTATACAAAAATGGTCGTACAGCAAAAAAAAAAAGCAAATTGTAGCTCTAAGTGTTTAGTTTTTGGATCTGAGTTTGAAAATTTTTTTTTGAAAATATTTTTCGAGTAATCATAAGAAAACCACCGAAAAAAAAATTTTCGAAATTTTTTTGGTTTTTTTTTTTTAATCTACGGACGTGGAAAAAATTTTTTCGACTCAACCTCCATATGGACCGGATAGCTTGTTTATTCAGATTTAATTTCGTTTTTTTAAAATCTCGATACGAGCATTTCTCGCTGAGATATCGATGTTTGAATGGAAAAAGATCATTTTGTCTTTGATTACCAATATCTCAGCAACCAATGATCGCACAGAAATTTTGAGGTTGGTTTTAAAAACTTGAATAAATTCTCTACAAGGATTGGCAATTGAATTTTGAAAAAAAAATTTTTTTTCAATCATTACATGAATTTGAAAAAGCATCCAAAAAAGGGCTTTTTGTCGTTTTTTGGAAAATCAAGCGCCCAATCAAAAATATTGCGGAAACCACTGACGTTAAGTGTGCCTCTTACTGTTCAATATACCCACAAAAACCCTACAAAGTTTCAATTCAATCCAGCCAACCGTTTTTTTTTCCCACTTGATCGAATTTTTGAAAAAATTAAAGGAGCAAGAATTTCGCTCTGAAAATGTCATAATTTTTATCAAAAATGAAAAAAAATTTTTTTTTTCATTTTTCTCTCAATTCTGTATTAGTGACTTGAAAAATTTAAGGAAAAAAAAAAAAAAAAATCGAAAATTTTTGAGAAAAAAAAAAATTTTTTTAATTTTTTTTCAATTGGCCCAAATCAAAAAAAATGTAGCGACTCACTTTCTCACCGATTTTACTCTTCCGCACTTTAATTTTCCTAGTCACAAATTAATTGAATAAATTAAAAGTTGATACCCCCAAGGCAAGTCGAATATTCGTTCTACGAATATTGGGACAATAATTTTTTCGTGCGAATTCCAACAGTGTCTAAAAAAAAACAGTTTTTCTTAAAACTAACCTGCTTTCTTGGTAATCGAGCCAATCAACAGTTTTTCTCAAAACTACCGTATTTTTTAATTTTTAGAAAAGCAAATTAACTGAGTTTTTGCAAACTTTAGTTTTCTTTTTATTTTTTTTCATAATGCCTAGGCGGCATTTATCCGCGCCACAAGTCGCTCAGATAGTGACTCTAGTGGAAGAAGGGTACAATTACCGACAAGTCGGGGATCGTATGGACGTTAGTTCATCTGTCGTATCTCGCGCATACAATCGGTATTTGGAAACCGGTGGTTATCAACGACGAGTTGGCCAAGGTCGTCGTCGCGCAACAAATCCTCGTGATGACCGAGCGATCGTTCGGCGCGTTCGTCAAGAACCTTTCGTTCCTGCGAACGTTGTCGCCCGAAATTTTCCGAACCGTCGACAACAACAACAACAACAACAGCAACAACAACCGCGGAACATTTCAGTTCAAACGGTTCGAAATCGTCTCCGTGAGACTGGAGTGCGATCAAGAAGTGCCGCCCGAGTACCGATGTTATCACCCATACATCGCCGAAACCGTCTGGCTTACGCTCGTCAACATGTTCATTGGACCGTAAGGCAATGGAACAATGTTTTGTTTTCTGATGAGTGTCGGGTATGCCTGTTTGGAAATGACCGAAGACCCCGAGTTTGGCGCCGTCAGGGAGAGCGTTTTTCACGTAACTTCACTCGACCGGTAGCTGCTTACAACGGAGGGTCGGTGATGGTTTGGGGAGGAGTTTCGAGATTTTCACGAACTCCTTTGGTAATCGTCCACGAAAATCTAAACGCTACGCGTTACATTAATCAGATCTTACGACCTGTTGTCTTGCCTCTACGGCAGCAAACTAGAGGTTTTATTTTTATGCAAGACAATGCCCGGCCTCACACAGCAAACGTCACCCGTCGGTTTTTCCAAAGACACGACATAACGTTGTTAAGGCATCCAGCGGTAAGCCCTGATCTTAACCCTATCGAGCACGTCTGGGATATCCTGAAGCGCCGATTGCGCCAGAATTATCCTAATTTACGAACGTTAGCAGCATTAGAGCGGGCGCTAATCGAAACTTGGCGACGGATTCCGCAGTCAATGATTCGAAACTGCATTTCGAATATGCCTGAAAGATTGCGGGCTGTTATCAGGAGCAGAGGTGGCAATACGCGGTATTAGCACAACACACACACACACACACACACACACATCTTCGGAGAGTGAGTTTGGAGTCACAAAATACTGTGGAAGTGACGAACCACAGGGTCTCAATCTCTGATAAAACCACACACATACACGTGCGCAAGCACAAAAGCGTAAATCCGCCGTGCAACCTCCACGTGGTACGCTTTGGGTAACGCTAATGCCGGCGGTAATTTTTTTTTAATTTTTTGAAGTTTTTAGCCAATTGAAAAAAATTAAAAAAATTTTTTTATTTTTTTTTTCTCAAAAATTTTCGATTTTTTTTTTTTTTTTCTTAAATTTTTCAAGTCACTAATACAGAATTGAGAGAAAAATGAAAAAAAAAATTTTTTTCATTTTTGATAAAAATTATGACATTTTCAGAGCGAAATTCTTGCTCCTTTAATTTTTTCAAAAATTCGATCAAGTGGGAAAAAAAAACGGTTGGCTGGATTGAATTGAAACTTTGTAGGGTTTTTGTGGGTATATTGAACAGTAAGAGGCACACTTAACGTCAGTGGTTTCCGCAATATTTTTGATTGGGCGCTTGATTTTCCAAAAAACGACAAAAAGCCCTTTTTTGGATGCTTTTTCAAATTCATGTAATGATTGAAAAAAAATTTTTTTTTCAAAATTCAATTGCCAATCCTTGTAGAGAATTTATTCAAGTTTTTAAAACCAACCTCAAAATTTCTGTGCGATCATTGGTTGCTGAGATATTGGTAATCAAAGACAAAATGATCTTTTTCCATTCAAACATCGATATCTCAGCGAGAAATGCTCGTATCGAGATTTTAAAAAAACGAAATTAAATCTGAATAAACAAGCTATCCGGTCCATATGGAGGTTGAGTCGAAAAAATTTTTTCCACGTCCGTAGATTAAAAAAAAAAACCAAAAAAATTTCGAAAATTTTTTTTTCGGTGGTTTTCTTATGATTACTCGAAAAATATTTTCAAAAAAAAATTTTCAAACTCAGATCCAAAAACTAAACACTTAGAGCTACAATTTGCTTTTTTTTTTTGCTGTACGACCATTTTTGTATAAGTTACAGCCTGTTGAAAATCCCCCAAAAATTTGGATTTTTTTTCTGCTCCCTTAATTTTTGTGAGAAGTGTATAATCATCATCATTCAATAGTCTTGTAGCTAGTTCTCGGAAAATGATATTGATAATATCCTCCTCTGATCTAATCCTCAACCAATCATTAGGAATTATTGCACTGTAGCAAAGTTCAAGACCTTTTGATGGATACACTATAATAAGAAACGAATAAATGAATAAATAATGATTTTTCATTCAGTTGCAGAACCTTGTTTAAAAATATTCATTACAAATCACTATCATGAGATTTGAATTTTTCAGTAATAATAATAATTTCAACTTATATCTCTAGATATATAATTTACATAGAGCGAATATTTTTAAACAAGGAAATAGTTTTATATTATTATTATAAATTAATAATAACGCACTTGGTACATGTAGTTGTCTTTTCACCACATATTCATCATATAATTGAGGATACATTTCAACCAAAAGATCTCCTGAAAACACATATCGAAGTGGTGTTGGTATGACATCTCCAGGAACTTTGAACCACCAGGATAATTCCTAATGACTTATAATCAGCATCGTTGCAATATCATTGATGGTGATAATAGCTTCATGAAATTGTTCACCTCCTACAATCAAAAGACCGAGTTCCTGGATGATCAAATTCCATATCGTGTTTGGATTGATTGCAGACCATTCGATAGGAATAATAATTTCATAACTCAACATATTCCCCATCTTGAAAAAATTCAATACAATTATTACACAAAATAAGTTTACCTTTATAATCCAAAGAAATATTATGTTAAATTATATTCATTCAAATAATTTTCAAATTACATTTGTTTTTGTTCTTGTTAGTTTCAAATTTTAAAATATTCCTAAAAATGATAAATTAATTTATTAATTAACTTATACATAAGTATTATAATAGTTATTATTAATTCATTAAATTATAAGATAAATAGCAGAATAAATTGTAGAAAAAAATAACTTACAACGCATTTGCTTCTATTGTTGTCACTATTGTTTTTTACAAGACTAACGCTTTACAAGTTTAACCCTGTCTATCTTCACATAATTTTCATCTACGCATTATTTTTTTCTTCCTATTAGAAAAAAGTTCTATGATATCAGCCAATAGAAACTCAGTCCCAAAATGCATGATGCTAATTGGTTCTTTCATTGAACACACACTATACACACACTATACACAGCCAGCGAGTTGATATTTTTTGATGTTAACAAAAATGTTTATAAATGTTGTCATGAAAAATTATTGGATAGATATGATAATCATTTTTTTATTATCCTTGAATCTGAAATTTCATCGAAATTCATCATTTTTTTCGATTAAAATTTAATCACTGAAAATTCTACTTTAAGTGCTCATTTTGGCGCGTGAAAGCAGCCAGTTCAAAAATATTTGAAAAATTTTTCTAGTTACTATAAATATATAAAATAACATACAACTTTTAATTTAAACAAAATTAATAATAAATAAAATGTTAGAAAATATTAGAAAATAATAATTATTATTTATCTTTATTTCAAAATTATTATTTGATAAACTAATATGAGGTTGATGTGCCCTCTATCGTCGAATCCAAAAATCTTCTATCGATATATTTTTTAAAATCAATACTCACTTTTTATTTTCAAATGACTTTATAAAATAATACATGACTTTTAATTTAAACAAATATTAATAATAAATAAATTCAAATAAAATATTAATAACAAAATATTATAAAAATAAAAACTGATTATTCATCTTTATTTCAAAATTATTATTTGATAAACTAATGTGAGGTTGATGTGCCCTCTATCGTCGAATCCAAAAATCTTCTATCGATATATTTTTTAAAATCAATACTCACTTTTTATTTTCAAATGACTTTATAAAATAATACATGACTTTTAATTTAAACAAATATTAATAATATTAATTATAAAATATTAGAAAAACAAAAACTGATTATTGATTTTCATAATTAAAAAATCAAAAAACCATTTACGCCATCTACAGGTGTTTATAAGCATTACTATCAGTAACAGTGTTGGAAAAATCATTTAAAAATTTGAATTTAGTAACTAACAATAATTAATTCTATTCTTAATTAAATGTGTTAGGATATAATAATAATAATAATAACAATTATAATTCATTTATTTTAGATTTATTGAGTGCTTACAAACCAATCTTTTAAATTTTTTACATTTTCCAAGGCACATAAATCAGATAAACGATAATGAAAATTACAAAAATGATTGTTACAAATTTTCATGCTTTTCAGAGAGGGACATTTGAAATTATCGAGATCGATTACAATTTTATTATTACAATCAATTAAATTTTGAACCCATAACTTTTTCTCGATACCTTTTACATAAATAATTTTTTTATTGTAAGTTAAATAATTCAGAACTTCTTTGAGCTTGTAATATGAAGTTGTTCCAGCGTTCCAACCGATTCCATGATAATTTCGGATCAGCCAGGTATTCAGACGTTGATAGTTGGTAGGTAGCACCTTCCAGTGATATGGTGGTTGAAATAGTGTACATGATAACTCTTCAATATTATCAATATCATGTTGAATTGTTATTGAGGCCAACTCCTTAACAATGAAGCGATTATCAGCTCCTCTGAATCCTTGAACGTCTAGAATGATCTCCATTTTTACTGCTCTTGACAACGAAGAGTGACTGAATGATGACTCTTACAATCAATTCAACCTTTTTATAACCCGATCTCTGGATTTTACCCCCACCACTCGATAATCTTATTGGTTAATTAATAATTTGATTGGTTATTCAAACTACGCCGTAGAGTTTTGAACTGCGTAGTAGATGATGTCATCAGACAGGTTTGAACCTGTTCAAGGTCTCGTAACTGCGCAGTTTTTCTTTGTTCTATTTCTGTTGCGTAGTAGATGACGTCATCTCATTTTTACAGGTTATGTTTATGCTTTCCCGCCATTTAACTTATGATTTCAGGTTATGTTAAACTTCTTGTGCGTCATCTATCATAACTGCGCAGTTTCTATTTTTAAATTATGAGTCATACTATTCTAGAATTTTTCCAACTGCGCAGTAGATGACGTCATTACCTTGCTATAAAAGCAGCGCGCCGCGAGCATACTTCATCGAAGTGAAGTACGAGTAAAGTACCATAGTGTTGTGTGTTAGAAAATATCAAGCTTTTGAAATCTGCTGTTCTGAAACTGTTTTCTGAAGCCTGCTACCAGCTGTTGAAATCTGCTACCTCGTGCTGGAATCTGCTACTTGAAATCTGCTGAAGAAATCTCAATCATGGCACCGTACCGTAAACATCCTGTTACTGATACAATGCATGAAATTGAGAGATCAACAACTTTCAAGCGTGTCAAAGTTGAAGATAAAACTCCAAGCCCGTTGATGTTCAAGAGGATGTGTGAACTTGAGGTGGGAAAAACTTACAAGCTAACTGGGATTAGAACGGTTATGACAGATCATGGACTCAACGTTGAAATCGATCTGGAAAACCACTTTTCAACGTTCTTCCCTGCTACCACCAACCAGAAAAATCTCAACAATCCTGATATGATATTTAAAATGAAATTTTTAATCATATGCAATACTTTAAATCTACACTACATTGGGACCAATTATAATAAATTCAAGCTTATTAATCACTCTGGGAAATCAATTACAGAAATTGTGAGAGAATTATGTTTTGATATGTGCACTTAACTTTTATTCTAAATAATTGTTTTATACTTAACTTTTATACTAAATAATTTTTTATACTTATTCTAGTAAGGTTTGTAATTAAAAAACATTAAATTGCAAAAATATTGTTATTTATTTACTATTTTTAATTACACTAAGTTTATTAATCAGTACAGGTTCAATAATTTTATTTAATTCTTGTATTCGTCGGCGAAATCGTTCTCCGTCTCTTGCTGCTTGTTCCCATGGACCTTTCCTCGCTTGTCTGGATGCAAAGTCCCACACATACATGTAATGTATTGTGGGCTTGGGATCAAACTGTAGCATTAAGTAAGTTTTCTTACAGTGCTGCTGATGGGATTGTACTCAATTATTCGGTCGTGAATTATCAAGCAGTAAGCAGCAGTTTGATTTGGAAACTGTGATGACGATTCAAACTCCAGACGTATATCCACAGGTCCAGACTTGATTGACTCGTTCTGCTTGGAACAGTCAATTATATACAGAGGTGCTGTACTTAGAAATTTTTTCTTAGCCAATAGCGGTTCAGCTTCTTTTCCATAGTAAGCACTTTGAAAATTGGTGTACATATCATACATCAAGGCATACTGATTATGCACAATGTTGAGGTTCAAATTTCCATATGGATAACTCTGAGAGTTCAAGAACAGCTTAATGTCTCTTATGCTGCAGTGATCAAACTCGCTTGCGTTTTGATTCGATTGATTCTTTCTTGCTGTTTGGAATCCAACGATGACAAAACGAGGTTTCTCAAGCTGATTTGTTGTTTTGATTACCCAAATATGCTTGTTGGTAGCTGGTAGCAGTGGATACTCATACAATTCCCAAGTCCGGAAACTGATTGGGATAGCTGGATCGGAGGTTATGTAATTCAACACCTCGATTTTTTGCTTGTCAGACATTGTTATATACGGTACAATCCACTCAATTTTTTGAATCGTAATTGAAACATTTTCATTCTCAACGGTAACAACATAAGCATTTTGATCAGTATTTGATCTGATCAGTATCAATTCATGCTTGGCATTCACGATAATTCGTTGATAATCTTCAGCAAATCCAAGAATGAAACTCAGCGGTACTGAGACATCAAAGTAACCGCTATTATCAGTCAGCTTGTTGTCATCTTCATTAACAATCCAACCAGCATTTTCCAGAATATTTTGCTGTCCCGGACTCAGAGAAGCGTATCCTTTCATAACACTGGTGATACCAACATTCTTACATCTATCGATTTCTACGCCATTGAGCTCATAACGTATCTCTTCAAACATATGACAAACAGCCATGTTGACCATCTTCGTAGTAACACTTACAGCAGTACCATCAGCTTTCCTCATTCTTCCATAAAAATGTAATGTGCTCTTGCTTGGGAGCAAGCACAGATCTTGATGTTGAACAGCAATCCTGATTTCATCACTGTTGTTGAATGTTGATGATGCATATGGCAAGTGTGAATGAGCTTCACAGTGTGCAATAGACTCATCGAAAATAATTGATTTTTTTATATCTAAGATTTCCGCCATGGTATCACACAAGCTAGACAACAAAAATTTATTTTTATCTTGTGAATTTTCCACGTAATTTTAGTCCTAGACTTTTTAGGAACTCTGCGTTCTGACGTGTCAACACTTTCAGAGCTCGATGATGACTGATGATCTTTGGGCATCCTGCAATCCTTTTATACCCGTTACCAGTCTTTGTCTCATATACGATACCCATTACAGCTTTTTATATGCAGTCTTATCGTGATAGTCTCGCCACGGAAATTTGCTATTCTCCGTCCTGATCAACAATGCGGAGCCTCAAGTTGTGTATTGCTCGTACGGCGACTGGTAGGTAAATGATGTTTGTTGGCACTTCCACTATCTTATATCCTGCTGGAACCCTCGGGAAAAATTCATGGATTGTGTGATTCTTCTCACCATTGATGTACGATCCAGTAGTTATATTGCACTCGACTCTCAGAGCATTGATTTTTAATATTTGTACAGGCAAATCAGATTTATGTACTATGTTAGGTTCAAGGACACGTTTGGTGATCCAAGTAATGATCCAATGGAATCTTCAGGTTCAAAATTTATAAGCTGATCACATTTTATTTCACTCTTCAACTCATTGTTGTTTTGCTTTATAAGTGAAACTCAGTT